>CAUYRT010095163.1:0-16374 GCA_963574885.1 Lepilemur ruficaudatus
AGTAGGATCTATGACACAGTGTTACAACAAGTGTTACAGCGGGTGGACCCAAGGACAAACCGAGCGCCACACGAAGAGTCGGAGAATCAAAGTTTATTCGCCGGCGGACTCAGAGGGGCCTCGCCACCAAATTCTGAGCGACGTCTACCTGATTTTTCCCAATTTTATTAAGTTGGGGTGGTCAGAGGGGCGGGGTATCAGGTGTAGGTTAGTTGATGTGTCAGGTAATAGGTTAGTATCATGTTGATGCACCAGGCAGTAGATTTAGTGTTATGCTGATGCCAAGCAATAGACTAGTTGATGGGCCAGGTAACGGGTTAGTATTATGCCGATGTGGGTCTTCCCTGAGTGGTGGGGGTCTCTGGTGCCTGAAGCACCAAGTAATAGATGGGGGTTTCCCTTATCAATAGGGCCATGTTAGGAGCCCTGAAATGAGGCTGGGTGACAAACACCAAGGTGTTTGAAAGTAAGAATGCTGATATTTGACAGACTTGACTAAGAAAGAGCCAGTGCGTATCATTGTTAAAATCACTTCACTAAGAGTTATCACAACCTTGACTAGTCTTTCTTGGCCACTGTCTTTCTTGACCACAGTTATTCCTATTCAAATCTTGGTTTAACTGTCATTTCTTCAAAGAGGCAGACTTTCTCAACTCTAAGGATTTCAGGCCACTCTGTTCTGCCATTTCATAAGAACAGGTGAATCACCCCACACTTAAACTTATTTTTTTAGTGCTTGCTTACCTAAGGAGGCTGGAAGCTTTGTGAGGCTGGAGGACACATCTTGTCTGTTACCCTGACATTCTCAGTGCCAAGAGAGGGCTGGATCAGGCAGGTTTCCTGCCCACGTGCACCACAGAACTGGGATTTGTACATCCTCAGGTGGACCCCTCACTTGTAGGTGGCCAGGTCCTCTCTGGGATTCCTGGCCACACTTGGAAGTCATCTGTAAGAAGGCCTGCACAGAAGGGGAACCCCCAAGACCCAGTTGACTAAGGCTTAGGGGTGACACGAAGGCAGAAAGATGGTCCAATTAGAAGTACTGAAAAGGCTCAGTGACAGAGGTGCTTCAGGAAGAATGGGGATGGACCAAAAGCAAACAAATGAACAAAAAAAAGGGAAAAAAAAGTGAATGAGCCTCATTTCTACATCGATAGACTTTTGGTAACAGTTGGCCTGTTTATATCATGAAGCTGCTGTGCTTTGCAAAGCAAATGCAAAACCACCGCCACAAAAAGCCATGAAGAGCTATTTGCATGCAAGAGGTTTCGTATCTAGTTGTGTTTAATTTTGCTAACTGGACTGAAGACTTGCCTGCTGGGTTCCATTTCATGTTGCCAGCTACTTGGTGTGTACAGTCACCAGCCCGATGCTAGTGAGACCTACACTGATCCCATGTGCAACTTGTAACCTTCCGGCTGGACGGGTAAGTGTGATGTGTTGTGTCCAGAAGGAACAGATGGTTGAAATGTAAATTCCAGTTTTAAAGGAAACATGAAGAGAAAATGAAAACCTTGATAAAAACTTTGGTATTTATTAATAATGAAATCAGATTTAATGGAATTCAGTTGAACTATTAAACTGTCCAGTATGTAGAAATTAATGCCAGCTCTTTGAACTTTTTGTATAATTACAGTAATGATTTAGATTTTTCCAGACTGCAGCTGTGGGGAGAAATACTGACAGAGAAAAACAAATCAAACTTCAGGGCATTATTCAGTAATGTCTGAGAAATTAATCCTCTTGATAGTAATTTGAAAAGGAGTTGTTGCCCTGCAGGAAGCCGGCCAGGAAACAGAGGCTTTATTAGTGCAGAGGTGGCATTGGCCACACCTGAGCTTTATCTCCTCTCAGCTCTGTAGTGGCAAAAGTTATCCTGACTGAGACAGGATGTTGATTTCCTAAAGGAACAGCTACATCTAAACCCAGTTTGGTACAGTAGAACAGGCATGAGATTGGGACTCAGGGGATGTGTTTTCTAGCTGGAGTGACCGTAGAAACAGACAAATTCTTTTTGGAGAGAGGAGAGAGGTCATTCAATAATTATGCTTGGGGCAACATGTGTGAACTAGAACTGTCCTTGGTAAATCAGGACCCTAATTCAGCCCAAGGATAGTCACTTAATAATTCTCTAGTGTCACGGAATTTTCTTAGCCTTTTTGAGTCTCAGTTTCCTCCTCTGTAGTAATTCCTACTTATGAACCCTCAAGAGTGTTAGGAGAATTAAGAGATAATGCATGATAACGAAAGCTTTGAAATAGACAGGAGAAAGTAGCCATTTGATAGCACTATTATTGTGAGACAGGGAAAGGCAACTCTCCTATAAACCACTCATTTCTCCCTATTGACAAGAAGAATGAGAAGTAATTGAGACAAAAATTTAAATTATTTCATAGCATCATGTGGCCACAAATTCTAAATGTTCAAACCTTAGTTTGCAGTCAGGAGTTTACATTTTAGCACCAAGGTTCCCTTTTATTATTGTCTCTACAGGATTGTCAAGACTTAGGCACAACAGTAGCTTTCAAACATAAAAATTAACTCTGATTCATCACAAGCACAGGTGACGGTGCTTTTCATTCAAACTTTTGGTCTGAATGAAAACCTGGAGACCCAAGGGATTCCGAGAATACTGGGGATGAAAGTGGGTGCTGCTGTGGTTCACTCCCCCAAAATGGGCTTTCAGAGGGGCTCATGGGAGATCTGCATGTACAGCAAGACTCAGGTCACGCAACTCCCAACTGTCCAATCAAAGTGGTTCCATGGTGACGTCTGAACCACAGGGTCCCAATCCGGGCATTGCGAAACAAGATGCAGACCATAACCAGTCCCCTTTTGCTCCCTTCCTTTGGCTCTCCCTTTGCTGTGACAGTGGTTGTCATCTGTGGCGTACTTATCCTCTGTAAACCTATGCCTTGCTCCTGCCCTATAATCCTACCTTTCTCCTTAATAAACCTCATTTACGTGCTTGCCTTACTTTGGTGTGTCTGGTCATTCTTCGGTCATGAGCACACTACGAACCAACATTTCAGACTGAAACCTGACACCTTCAGTACATATAATTCCAGTTGAATGGAAAGGAAACCAGTTAATTTACACAGTGTTATTTAGTGACAGATTATCATTTCTTCTGGGCTGTTGCTGAGTACTGAGAAAAGAGGCTAGGGGCTAAAGATCCCTCCCCCATCCACCTAAAATATATTACTGTCTTCTCTCTTGTGTTTTCTAAGGGCCCAGGTGAGGCCTGGGCTCTTCCACATGTGCAGTAGGTAAACTGCAGAGCCAGCTGTTTGAGGAACTGGAGCTGAGCAAGGCTCGGCAAAGTACCAAGGTCAAACAGCTAAGGAGCAGAGGAGCAGAGCTGTGGATCAGGTGACAAATCCTCTGCTATCTTCTCTAATTCTATCCTACCTTTTTCAGGAATCTGGGAATAAGACAAAAGATCAAGTGCTTTTTAAATTGATAAAGGACAGCAGTTTTCTGGGATACCGTACATATATACTGAAGTGTGCTTGAAACCAGAACAAAATGCAGGTTATGAGACACATAAGAACACCGTTGTGATCAAGAGGTTGATTGTCTAATACAATGTTATCAATAATATCTGCTATCCGCAATTTTGCCAGACTCATCAAAATTGGTTTAGCATAAAACAATTTGGATGGCTAAACATGTCTTTTCAAAAAAAATCAACTCTACTTTAAAACAAAACAAATTTAGCATGTTATCTGATTTTGGACAGGTCTCACATGCTGATTCTATATAGATCATCAATATTTAAATGAACTGCAAAGGAGAGAACTATTAATATTATGTTTCAGATCAAATTATTATTACTTTAAACTATGATCGTCAGAAGACTTTTAGAGCTGGAATGAGTTTAGTTCATCTTACATATGCAAACCAGAGAAAGGTTAAGTATGCCACTTTATCTTGCAAAGTACTATGAAGGAGGCCATCACCCAGGAAAACCCAGAAGCCCGAAAGTACCTGGCCAGGCTGAACTCCCTGAAGCAAAGCTGCTGGGTGGGAGGATGTAGCTCCATGGGGGCCGTGGAGGACAGCTGATGCCAGCTGACAGAGACAAAGGCCTCCGCTCTAGGAAAAGGGCACTAGCCAAACCCAGGTACCCCACAGATGGTGACCAGTTCGCTGCCAAGGAGAGGCCTGTCAGCGAGACAGCGCGGAGGTGAGCAGGTGCTGCGAGTCCCGTAAGACAGGGCGGGGCTGGGCTGGGCTTCCAAGCGCTTGCTGTGAGCCGCGCACTCAGACCTTTCCTGGTAATACATTTTTCCATTTACTTTTTACTCCAGCCCCATTAAATAGGCATTCTTTTATGAAAGATGAATTACTGAAATTCCTGAAATAAAGAGTAATTAAATTGCCCACCCAAGGTTACAGTTGTAAGTGATGAAGACAACATATGTCCCTTTATGGAAGGAGTTCGTATTCTGAATTTTTAACCACTCCACATAGGTTACATACTTTAAAACTTAGAGAATTTGGGAATTACCAGAGGAGAGAAATGACGAGGAGGAAATGGGGCAGATATTTTTGAATATTTATTATATTCTAGGTAAAATTTTTAAAATCTTTTAGTTAGCTTAATCATTTAAGTACTTTTCTGATTTTTTAAAGTGTACAATTAAATTATTATTAGTAAATTTACCAAGTTGTACAGCTATTCACATAAATCAGTTTTAGAAGATTTCTTTCCCCCTATGCAGACCCCCAATTCCCATCCCCAACGACATTTCAAGCAACCCCACCCCTCCACAGTGCTCATCGCATCCCTCAGATGTGGGTCTACCCCCCAACCCCCGAAAACACAGAGGCTTAGTAATTTAAAACAAGTTTTCAACATCACTGACTAACACAATGACGAAAAGGATTTTGCATCTCTGCAAAGTTAGTATTCTTTCCACTATTTCATGCTGTTGAGATATGACTGCAAAATAACAGAATACGAAACATTGGCCCCACATGTCTCCTTGAAGCATCTGGGGTACTGGCTGGTGAACCCCCTTCCCTCCATCCTCCTTTTCTGAATACTGACTCTAAGGTCAACATTTCTGTAGCTCTGTTCTCCTAAAAGTCTTTGAATCTACTCTCACTTGACTGTCAAAATATATCCATGCGATGCCATCATCCCTGAGACCTTCACTAGGGGGCTTGCTGCCTAATGTTGCACACACTGGTTTAATAGGATGTGCTGCACCTGGGGGCAATTAGCTTTAAATGGTGTCTTCATGAGAGGGAATGGCTCATTCATTCAATAACGTTGGTTGAAGTGTCCCCCTGGGCTAGGTGCTGTGTACCTTATGTGTTGTCACTGTGGAGTATTCAATGGAGCATTTAGGGACACATCTCCCACTGTAATAGTTGAAAGAACATCCATGATATAGCTTTTTTCTACATGGAATCATCTCCCCCCACTAAATACATAACACACACACCCAGTCGTGCTCCCCAAACCTGCCATCTTTGGTTTCTGATTTTGACCTTTGAGTGGGCAGGAGAAGTCTGGTCGCACCTGTCATCATAAGCCCCCTGATTTATAGTTTCTCTGTTGATGGAATGTGGCCGGAAGTGTTTCTATTTCTGATTTCTTAGGTTTTCTATGAAAGTCATTCAAGATTGTGGAAGAGAAAGCAGTATAAATACAGAAAAGTACTGTAACATATGTAACATTACCGTTTCATGCAATAAATCAAGTTGTTTGCTATGGCTTGGATGTGGCATGGTTTTTCCCTGGCAAAACTTAATCCCCAATGTGGTAGTGTTGGGAGGTGGGGCCAAGTGAGAGGTGTTTGGGTCATGGATGTGGGTCCCTCATGAGTAGATTAATATCCTCCAGCAGGGTGAGTCCTCATTCTTATGGGAATGGATTCATTTCCCCAGAGCAGGCTGTTCAAAGCTTCCTTGGTTTCTCTCTCTCGCCATGTGGTCACTTTGCACAAGCCTGTTCCACTTCCGCGTCCCTGTGGGTGGAAGCAGCCTGAGGCCTTTACTATGCAGCTGCCCAGGCTTGGAGTTTAAGCTGTCAAAATTGTGAGCCAAATAAATGCCCTTTCTTTATCAATCACCCCCTGTAATGTTTCGAAATTAAAAAAAAATAATCGCATTAAATATAAATTATAATTAATCCTGATTAAGAGAAGAATTGCCAGATTGCCCTCATTCTGTGCTGCAACAGAGCACATGTGAAAATGTGAAGACAAAACAGGCTAAAGGGAAAGGATCAAAAGAGGCGTTTTCATCTAATACTAACCAAAGTCATGCTGAAGTGACCATATCCACTATCATACAAAGTGGATTTCAGAGCAGGGAATATGACTAGAGACAAAGAATGTCATTTCATAATGATAAAGGGCCCATTCTTCAAGATGACGTAATCCTAAATGTTTAGACATCTATTAAAAAAACGTCAAAGTGCATGAAACATTTGGTTATAAAGTTTCCTAGAGGAGACTAGCACTGCTTGAGCTCTAGCTCACAGACTTTGACATGTTATATGTTTATTCACTCAATACAAAGTACTTAGAAATGTGTTGTTTAACAAAAATTTGGATTTTTTGAGATGTCTTGTAATTTATTTCTAGTTTAATTCTATTGTGGGATAAGAAGTACTGTTTAAATTTCTATTATTTTGCATTTGTTAAGAATTTTTGTAATGACCCAGAATATGGTCTAAATTAGTGAAAGCTCTGTGAGTACTTGAAAAATGTGTATTCTGCTTTTTCCTCTCTTTGTCTTTGTTAGAGCACAGGCCGGTTGATGCTGTGAACCAGGTTGAAACGTAGGGAAGGCTGGAGCTTGAGGCTGGATGTGTTACCTTGGAAGAGCCTTCACAATTCACATCCATTTGACACCAATGTCCCTAGTGCCCCGTGTCATTGCCATCGAACTTGGTCACTCCTCATACAACTCTGTGCGTGCATGAGTGAGTGTGTGTGTGTGTGTGTGTGTGTGTGTGTGTGTTAGAGGTGGGGACTCAGAGGGAATACATCTGGTTTTTCTACTTTGACATTATACACAGACAGTGACCTTTCTAAATTAATTTTTATTCTAATATTTTTTCAATTTTATATGTACACAATCATCCTGTCTATGAGTAGAGATATTTTGCATCCTCCTTTCAAACATTTATTTCTTTTATTTATTTTCCTTGCTTTATTGTGCCAGCTCGGACTCCAATAAAACTTGGAATACAGATGGTGATATTGGACACTCTTGTTTTACTCCTGACCTCAGGGGCATATTATTCAATATTTTACCAGGAGTACGACATTATCTATAGTCGTTTTGTAGATATCCTTTATTAGTGTAAAAATGTTTATTTTTATTTCTTGCTTGCTGAAAATTTTTATCATGAGAAGATGGAGAATTTAATAAAATACTTTTTCTGTATTAAAAAAAATAAATTATCCAGGCTCAGGAATTCTGTTATAGCAACACAAAGACATCTTGTAAGCCACATCCCTAAAAACTGTTTTAAAACCTGCATCTATACATTAGAGCCTTTTAATGTATGCAGAGTCAAATACATTCCATTTCCTCTAGAAAATAAATAAGAGGATAAATATTTTATTGATGACGCCCTCCACCCCCAAAATGCAAACTGATCATAGTAACCAACTCCCTGCCCATTCTTCTTTCTTACACCTGACTTCTCAGCAATCAATAAGAATAGTCCAGTAATGGTGCGGCTGGTATGGCAGAGAAATTATTGTAGCAAAATATTCACGATGAGGCTAATGGAGCATGTGAGCAAGGGAAGAGGGTTGGATTGATGTTGAAACTAATTTATTTCATTAGTTGGCACTAGATATAAATTGCAGTGTAATGGAATTAATCATTAAATGTGGATTGTTCACTTAGAAGTTATAAAAATACCTACATTCCACTTGGTGCTATTTTTTTTCCTCTGATGAATCAATTTGACTTTAAAGGATTTGTTTGTATTTAAAATATAAAGAGAACCAAGGGGTTCATACAGCTCTGCTTGGGAACAGTAATGAGACAGGGAAAATCCCAGAGTTTTTTGAGACATTGTATCCAGAGCTGGGGCAGGAGAACACCAATAAGCCAAAACACGTTTAGGAAGGGGCAGCGGATGATTTCTACCTGGAGTACAGGAATGTGGCAGAATAAACTCCTTTAACAAAAAGTCTCCTAAAGACTTAATCCAATTTGAGCCAAGCCAGAAATAGTAATTCTTAATCCTGGATGTACATTATAATTGTCTGAGAAACTTTAAAGAGATATCAATGCCCAGACCTTGCCCTAATTTAATCAGAATTATTAAGAACTAGTGATTTAGCACAAACATAATGCCACCTTTTCTTTTCTTAAAAAAAATTTCAGGTAGGGTTTAAACAAAGAGGTATATTAATCAAAGGAATAAGTACTTACATATCCCTTGAGCTGCATAAGGTAATGGGCTAGGTCTAGGAACTATAGGATTTAAGAGGTACTAGATTCTCTTAAATAAGGCAATTACTACCCAATTAGAGACATAAAAATATATGCATGTGCTCCAAGGCATTAATTTTCAATTGATGGTACAAATATTATATACTGTAGACATTCAGAAGAAGGAGACGTGACGTTGGACCAGGAGAACTGGGGAAATCTTAGAATCAGTAGATGAGCCAGAATCTAAAGGGCAATGTATCAGTAAGCTATTGCTGCAAAACAAATCATCCCATTTTACAGATGTGAAAAACAATCATTTTTAACTATCTTCAGCCATGCTGATGACTTAGTTGTTCTAAGTTGATCTTGGTTTGGTCTCAGCTTCGGTTGTGTTGCTAATGATCACAGATTTTTGTAATGAGCAATCTATTTCAAAGAGATGCTCAAAACTTTCTGTGACAACTGTGACTCGAAGTCATTGGGTCAAATCTTACTATAATGAGATCTAAACATTTTTTCTAAGCAGCTTTGACTACAGGATCATTAACAAAATACTTCTGAGGAAAGGGCGTTAAACATATACAGTTATACAGATAACAGAGCTGGTTTACAGTGGTTAAATGATTCCACCTCAGGTAGGGTGTAATCAATTAAAAACTTGAACTCAAGATTTCTGGTTCTGTATCTAGTGCTTGCTCTCCTGTGTAATTACAGATGGCCTTTGAGAAAGAGATTTGTGTCCTATCTTATTCATGTTAGAATTTTAATTTAATTAACCTCAAATATAATAAGAAATTATTGTCAAGACAGAAGAGATAAGAGAACCAACATCTCTTAAGAACTCTCTAGAGTGGCACACCCCTGTAGTGCCAGCTACTCGGGAGGCTGAGGTGAGAGGATCTCTTGAGCCCAGAAGTTTGAGGCTGCAGCAAGCTATGATTGCACCACTGTACTCCAGCCTGGGCAACAGAGTTATACTACCCTGTCTCTTGTCTCTTAAAAGAAAAACAAGTCACTAGGCCTCAACCAATTATAAATCATTATTTAATCTTCAACACAATTCTTTTCAGTGGGTATTTAACTGTTTTACATGTAAAGAAACTGTTTCAAAGAGGTGAATCCATGCATGCTAGACCACATACCAGGTGCAGAGCTAGCACTGGAGTTTAGGTCTATGTTCTTTTTAATCCGTGTTCTTGAACACTGTGATTTCCAAGTGATATATATTTTATCTTACATTTAATCAGAAAGAGTAAGTGAATACTAGGTAGGAGATCATTTTGACATTTAGGATCTAGGATCTATAAGTTCATGCAATTGCATTTTACTGACTGATAAATGAGGTGTTGCTCTTGTTTAAATAACCTGAAGCTCTTTCCAGAAATAGTATTAAATGAGTTTCACTACATGATAATTTTACATAGTTATGGAATCATGGGGAATCTTAGAAAATCAATATGTTGGTGAGGCAGGAGAAAGTCCAAATGCCAGGGCCAGGATTTGGGTGAGGAGCCAGATACTTAGGGCACAACCTTTAAGGAGGTGGGTGATTTCAGGGCTCTTCAAATGCAAGATTGACTCCAAGAGTGAGAAACGTCTTAAATGTTGTGTCCTAGGTGCTTGCTGGCTTCACCGTTATCCTGGCCCATCAACCACGAGAATTTATCCCAGAGGTTTTTGAGACATTTGTATCCAGAGAGAGACCGACTGGAAGGCAGTAATTGGCGTGTGTTTTCATCTATCACTGTCATAAACATTCACCCGAAACCTCCATGTACACCTCTGTGCCCAAGTCCATTCTTCCCAGTCCCCACTGTGCTTTGTGTGCCTATTTTGATGACGTTGAATCTGTTGTGTTTCCCCTGCCCCAGTCCTGTGATTTTTCACCTTCACTTCATCAGTGTCCATACTTCATGTGCGTCACGTAAAAAATATACTTTTCCTAAGTCTGTTGAGGAAATGAAAAACATGGTGTCTCACACAGCCCAGGGGTGAAATGCAGAAGCTCGGACAGGCTTGTTGCCAACAGGGCCCACCAGCAACCAGGACAGAGGAAAAACCAAGCTCAGAGGTCAACAGGAGGGTCCATCTGGGCCAGAAGCCCAAACTGCAGACAGTGCAGCAGACACACGGCAGTGTCGAGAGACCTAGAAGCAAAGGTCTCTCCCACTGCAGACAGGAGGGGTCTCGTTTCTGAGACCCCTGGGACATAGCCGGTGCCACCCAGTGTGGGGACATATAAATCATCCCACGTGTTACACAGGTTGGCTGGAGTTAAAGCTAAGATTAGAGTATGACAAATGGCTTTGGACCCGCAGGAGTTTGGATAAATAAGACATTAAAGGGATCTAATTTTGGAAGCCTGGGCTAGCTTTATAAACAGAGTTGCCAGATAAAATACAGGATGCCCATTTAATGTTGAATTTGAGATTAACAACGAATGTTTTCAGTATAAATATATCCCAAATATTGCATAAAGTGTATGTATACTAAAAAAAAAAATTCTTAAGTAAAATTCAAATCTAATTGGCATGCTGTAGTTTTATTAGCTAAATCTGCAACCCTATTGATAGTTAGAAATCACCATCCTGACTAATTTTAGGACTGCATATTTCTGTTTAAAAGCTGATTGTGGGGGTAGAGAGAATGAAAACCTAGCCACATGAAGGTTATTTGAACCACAGTTTTCTTCCCCTGAAAAATGGGCATCATCTACCAATGCCTCCTGTGGTTGCAGAGGGACATGCGTGAGATCATGTACAAAATGCTGAGCACAGGCCTGGCACGTAACAAGCGCTCGAAAGTTTCAACCACTATTAAAGTCAACGTTTCATGAAGACAAGGATGGGCGAGTGAAAGGATAAATAAATGTTCTTGGTAAAGCAGCACACCATCAGTATCTAAAGCAGTATTCATCATAATTTATTTTCTACTCAAAGCTCAGGATCCATCCCATTCCATATGGGAAACAATCAAAACAAAGTGGCGTAGCAAGAAGCCTCACAACAGTTCTGTGGAAATGCCATCCTCTCTTTTTAAGGTGAAGCAGTAAAGCTTTGCAAGTGGCATTTGTGCCTTTGACAAACGGTAGGCTGACAGCACTTGGACCTGGCTGACAAGTACAAAATAGCATTCAGTAGGCAGGCACCGGGAAGGGGGAAACAGCTCTCATGTATTGCTGTCCGTATTGAGCCAGATTTTAAAGAACTGAAAAACTCTCTATACAGGAATTAAGAACATGAAGATCTTTTAGTAAAATTTGTTATCCTTTCTAAGATAAATTGTTTTTTAAAGCTTTTTTTGTTATTGTTCACCATATAAGATTGTATTGGAAAAATATCCCTAGAAAACATAATTCAGCAGATTTTGATGGAAAACATTTCCCTTCAGTTATAAACATCTAAATAATCCATTGTGAACATCAGAAGTTATTGAAATCTCCAATGTGCCTTTAATATATTCCTTCCTGTAGAATGTGGGTGTGTTTTCTGAAGCTTTATTGAAAAATGAAAGTCTCATATAAAACATATTTCAGATCATTTAACTTTTCTATCTTCTTTTATGATCCAGTGAATTTTATTCATTCTAGCAAGTCGTGCTGAACCTAAATAATTTAGGATTAAGATTAAAATACTGAGTATATGAATTAGG
Source organism: Lepilemur ruficaudatus (assembly GCA_963574885.1). Lineage (NCBI taxonomy): Eukaryota > Metazoa > Chordata > Mammalia > Primates > Lepilemuridae > Lepilemur > Lepilemur ruficaudatus. The sequence continues at coordinate 12,070 of CAUYRT010095163.1, forward strand.
GTTAATAAAAAATTCCAATATATTTTTGCAAATGCAGCTACTGTCACTTAAAGGAAATGATGCAGCTCAAAGGTGGTGTGTGGATAAATTAACTGATTTTTTTTCAATTTGATGTCCACAGAAATCAGACCCAGATGGTTCTGTTGTTATAAATTAACTTTGATCAAAGTGACACAACTCCTTAGAGAATCTTATCTCTAGACATTAAATCAAGTGCCCATAATTGTATTTCTATAGCTTTGTCCCATGGTGTAATTGGGGTAAAAAAATGAAGATGAATCTCCAGGCAATAGCCAGTATCTTTCAGATAAATTTCAATTTCAACTGGTTGGATTAGCTAGAGAATGTAAGTACAACACAGAAAAGCTCTGAAATGAGTGATGAACAATTTAATTACCTGAACTCTAGTGAATTTCCACAAGCAGGGTGTGTACTGGGGACAAGGGTTATTTGCCAGACTAAACATGTAATCTGTTGTAGTTAAGACAGTCTCAGTCTGCTGAGTTAAGACACTTCATATACGCAGGTGTGTATGTAAACCTGTGTGTGCCTGGGGGGCCTCCTCTGCTTGCCACTAGATAATGAAGTCACAGAGGGGGAAGCATTGTGACACGTGTCACGGCCCCTCACAGGTTTGCCTGGCACGGACAGGGACAGCCTAGAGAAAGGGAACAGTTGGAGAGGCAACTCTGAGGTCTGGGTGAAGAAAGGCTAAGTAGAAGACCAGAGAGAGACTGCTTGGGAAGCTGTTGAAATAATCTATCAGGAAAGAATCAATACCTGGACTGTGATAGCCACAGCTGAAGTGAAGACAAGTAAAGAAAGCTGAGAAACCTGACGGCAGTGGCATACCCGGATTTTTTGGTGACAGGACGGGGAAAGGGTGGAATTCAAGAGTACTCAGCGACCAGGTGTTTGAAGTCTCCTATTCAAGGAGACAAAATCTAAAACGATGATGACTTCAGTTTTGTGTCAGTTGAATGTGAGGTGCTTGTGGGGTGTACTAATAATAACTTCTAGCAATGATTCAGATGGTTTTGGGTAATCAGATTGTCCAAGGTCACTGGAACAACGGAAGTCAGTGAGACAAGCCGGGGGAGTGAAGGGATGCAGGGTATGAGACACAGTGTCCACATGAGAGAGCTTATTTGTCACTTTAAATGACTCCACTGAGCTCGAAGGTCCGTGGTGGGCTGAGGAACACAGAGCACTGGAGAAGGTAAGCAGAGTGCTGTGCTGGAGCCAAGTGCTAACTTCTCAGCAATTTTGTAAGCTCGTTAGAAACAGCTATCATTAAATGTTGAATTGCATAAATCTAGAGTATATTAATTATACTAGAAACAAAGATAATACAAGCTTAAAATGCACAATCTCTTAATTATTATTTTATGATTTACTACTATCTATGCTTTTGAGGCTATTTATAGCTATCATATCTACGTGGTGGAAAAACTATGATGGTGTGCTGCTGTATACCTCTTTCCACCTCTAACTGCAGTGACATTACCTTAGTAACTTGAGGTAACACCAAGGTAATCAGTGAGTACTATAGATCAGGGATTTTCCCCTCAGGGAGCTGGTTGTTAAACATTTACCAGCACAGCCCTAATTAAGTAGGAACTCTCATATGTAAGGAACGGACAGTAGAATAAGAGTGTGTTCCACTTACTATTGCTGCATAAAAAAAACACTTCATAATTTAGTGGCTTAAAATGATAGCAGTTATGTAAAAGAAAACAGAATTTTATGACTTTCCAAATGTATTATTCCAAGGGAGAGAGTTAAGCCTTAAAAATTGAGTCATGTGAAACAGCTGTTTTACTCCTCTTGTGCATGGTCATTGCTTCCTGACCCTTGTGTTGAGGTGTTATATGTCAGCCAGACTCCCTGTTCTTCATTCCAACCTAGACTAAGTGACGTGGAGACAGAGACCCTTGTGATTGTTACCTCTTTACAGTATAATATTAAGCCCCCCCCCGAGTGTAATCAACAGTAGTCAATCACATTTTATGTCTGTGTGTTAACCTTTGTATGGAAAATGTTGTAATTCTCTTCAACATCTGTTTTTGCCACTGTGAATGATCTTCACTTTACCCCACATCGGGAGCACTGATCATCATTCTTTGGTGTCTGTGTGTCCCTGGATGGCTGCCCTCACACTTTGTGCTTCAATGAACTCTTTTAACTGGATTTTGAGCCTTTTGATTATTTTAGGTTGACAATTATTTTATGATTGTAACTCACAGTTTCTGTTGGTCAGTAATTCCAGAAAGACACAGCTGGGTAGTCTGGCTTGAGGCTCCTCACGCAGTTGCAGAGCTAGAGCCAGAGCATGTGGACCGGCCATGGGTCTCTCTCTCTTCACATGGTCTTCTTCATGTGGTCCCTCGGCGTAGACCAGTTTGGGCTTCCTTAAGACATGCTGACCTGTGGTAGTTGTACTTCTTACGTCATGTCTCAGGGCGCCAGAGGAAATTGTCTTAGGGAAGAAGGTGGAAGCTACGTCACCTTTCATTTCTTGCCTCAGATCTCACGGAGTAATTTCCATTATATGCTGTTGGTTACAAACACATCACAAGCTTGCCCAGACTCAAGGAGAGGGAAAGCTGACTCCAATTCTCAAAAATGGAGTGACAAGACTTAATAAAAACATATAGGATTGGAGATATTTTAGGGCCATCTTTAGAAAATACAATGTGCCAAAGAGCCCAATCTGCAAAGGAGTTGGAAAAAACAGCTTACATGTAGCTACCACTAGGACAGTTACTCTGGAGGGTACTTGAGAATTGTTGCTTTCATCAACCTGAGATGAAATTCACACACATGATCACAATATTATTTCCAAATGATACAGTCTAGATAGCAGCAAAAGTAGTTGATTTCGGGAAATTTTATGGAGTAGAGAAGCTCAGACTTGGATGATAAATAACAATAACTGTTGTCCATATTTTTATGGTTTAGGAAAGTTTCCATGTCTGTAACCAGGAACTCACTCCTTTTTATCATTGTTCTGAACGTTTCTCCTCAATCCATTCCTAGCATGAGAGTTTGTCCTCATCTTGGCCATTACACTAGTTTATATTCTCTTGCTTTTATCTCTGCTGCTTACTTTGGCGGATATATACACACAGGTATACGTATGTATGTATATATATGTAGATGCTCCTTTATGAGGTGGTTACGTCCTGATAAACCCATTGCAAGTTGAAAATACCAAAAATTGAAAACTTACCAGTATTGGTTGTTTACCCCAGTGACTGTGTGGCTGACCGAGGCCGTGGCTCGCCACCGCTACCCAGTATTGTGAGAGAGTCACGTGGCGTATCACTGGCCCAGGAAAAGAACACAGTTCAAAATTTGAAGTTCAGTTTCTGCTAAATGTGTCACTTGTACCATCATAGAGTCAACAAATCCTAAGTGGAACCGTTGTACATAAGTAAGGGACTGTGTGTGTGTGTGTGTGTGAAGTCTGTTCATTTGCTTGTTTGCTTCCTATTTTCCTGATCATAACTCTTGTTTCTCTGGAAGCATATTCATTTCTCATCTGACCACTCTGCCCCAGGTTTTCCAGTGATGGGGTGGGGAAGAAAATGCCTCTCTCCCTCAGGCTCTGACCTCTCCATTGAGAACCAGAATTCTGGAAATAAAGACAAAAAGAAGAAATCTGAGTGGGCAAAATGGGTACCAGAGTGTTGAATAATTAAAGGGAAAATTCTAAGAAAAGCTTAAATTAACAAATAATTTTTTGAGATCAGTCCACATTTTAGACATATTTTTCTTTGTTTCTTTTTCTTTTTCTTTCTTTCTTTCTTTCTTTCTTTCTTTCTTTCTTTCTTTCTTTCTTTCTTTCTTTCTTTCTTTTTCTTTATTGAAGTATATTTTACATATCATGCCTTTTAAGTGTACAAGTAAATGATTATTAGTAAATTTACCAAATTGCACAGTTATTCACATAAATCAGTTTTAGAGGATTTCCTTCCTCCTATTGAGACCCCTAATTCCCTTCCCCAACTACTTTTCAAGCATGCCCCTCCCCTCCACAGTGCTCACCACATCCCTCAGATGTGGGTCTACCCCCATCCGCCAAATCCCTAGTGAACACCACCACCATTTGAGCCCCATAGTGTTAATCAGTCAGTACCAATTTGATGGTGAGTACATGGCGGCCCATTATTCCGGTCTTGTGTCACCTCACTTTGAATAATGGGCTTAAGCTCAATCTAGGATAATATAAGCAGTGCTAGTTCACTGTCATTTCTTAAAATTGAGTAGTATTCCATTGTGAACATATACCAAATTTTAATA
>CAUYRT010095166.1:0-18711 GCA_963574885.1 Lepilemur ruficaudatus
TTTTTGAGATAGAGTCTCACTCTGTTGCCCAGGCTAGAGTGCCATGGCATCAGCCTAGCTCACAGCAACCTCAAATTCCTGGGCTCAAGCAATCCTCCTGCCTCAGCCTCCCAGGTAGCTGGGACTACAGGCATGCGCCACCATGCCCGGCTAATTTTTTCTATATATTTTTAGTTGGCCAATTAATTTCTTTCTGTTTTTAGTAGAGACGGGGTCTCACTCTTGCTCAGGCTGGTTTCGAACTCCTGACCCTGAGCAATCTACCCGCCTCGGCCTCCCAGAGTGCTAGGATTACAGGCGTGAGGCACCACACCCAGCCCAGGGTGCTTCTTTTTTAAATATACATACCAAAAAAGCAGTTTTACAATACACATACAAAAAATGTGGCTTTTTCCTTTATTTACTTCCTGCCAGCATTTTGATGGCTTCTTCGGCACAGAGCACATACTGTGAAGGAACTGTCTGAAATGGCTCTACAATGCTGTTTTGGATCACAGTTACAGTACCATCTACTCAAAAGTAGCCTTTGCATTAGTTTCATAAGTCCATCACTTTACCTACTTTACTTGCATCCATGTTGAAGCTCATTTATACACTACAACTAAGGTTCTACACAATAGTCTATAAAACGAGATTTTCCACTGTGCGTTTTCCAAATCATGTACAAAAACATTCAGTAAATCGCAAACTGATTCACAAGCTGAAATACAATTACTGTCAAATTTTAGTCTGTATAAAAGATTTTATTCATTTCCAAAACATAAAGCTAGTTAATCAGTTTTAAATTATAAAATTCTTCTATTTATTGATCCTACATTATTACACTTACCTTCATTGGCATAAGTGCAAGGAAATCTGTGATGAGATTATGGATTCTACGAACATAGAATTCCTCCAGATAAAAGTTGTCCGACACTACTACTGATTCAGTGAGGAACAGGAAAACATTGTCAGCAATTGCAAGCTCTGCCATTGCTTCATCTGCTTCTGTGAATTCAGCCAGAGCTAGAAACATATTTTAAAAAACAGTACAGGGAGGAAAACTCATTAACCAAGATTATATCTCATGATACTCTGCTGATGGTTCATATATCTTCCAAATATTCTAGCATGTGCTACGCACAAAATGAGACTATGTATAACTGTAATTGAGTTATGAACTCCAAAGAACTATTGAAAATGTACATTAAAAATACATATGCTCTTCTAATAACATCATGAGTGATAAAAATTATTTTGGAGATCTGTGATGTTAACACTGATGTAGCCAGGGAGCTATTATCTGAATATCAATATATTAAAATCACACTAAGGCCTTAATCCCAGTGAAATTTCATGGGTCATTCAGAAAAAGTCTTCCCAGCCAAGAGAGAACCAAAATCTCAATATGACTAGTTAAGTTAACTCTACTAATTTGGAAACGAAGTAGCTAAAATTGAAAAACTCAATTTTAATTTGAAGATAATCTGTTTTTTAGCATTTTATTTGGAAAATTTCAAATAGGTGTCTAAAAATAGACTAATACAATAACCTTCCACATGCCTATAATCGCATTTCAACATTATCAATTTAGGGTCAATCTTTTTTTTTAATTTTTTTTGGAGATGGCATCTTGCTATGTTGTCCTGGCTGCTCTTGAAAACCTGGCCTTAAATGATCCTCCCACATCAGCCTCCCAAAGTACTGGGATTACAGGTGTGAGCTATTGTGCCTAGTCAATTTATGGTCAATCTTATAATTCATATCTTGCTTCCCCCTCTCCACTTATTTTACATTGAAACAAATTCCAGACAATTTAACATTTTACCCGTAAGTATTTCTAGTACACAACTCAAAAAGATATTTAGAAAACAAAAGTAAACTACATACACAACACCATTATTACATCTTAAAAAGTAATTCCTCAGTGTCAAATATCCAGACAGTGCTCAAATTTACAACTGCCTCATAAATGTCATGAAAGGTTTAGGTTTTGTTTTTTGCTTTTTATCTTCTGTGCAGTCTATGTGCTTAAATCCAGATGCAAATAAGGTCTGATACATCTGTAAGCTACCCATATATCTTTCTTATTTTTCCTTTGCCCTTTTTTTGCTGAAGAAGCTGGGTCTTTCTTTTATCCTTTAGTGTTCCATAGTGTGGTTTGGCACTGCAATCCAGTGGTTCAGGTTACCACATTCCAGTAGCATAGAAGTTATCCTCTTTCCTTCAGATATACTAAAAATCAGTATTAATAGTTTGATCTGAAGGCTTGATCTGATTTAATTGAATTTTTTGGTAAGAGTATGTCATAGGTGGTGGTGTATCCTTCCTTCACACTGATTACTTCTTTTAAATTTTAAATATAAAATTGCTACGTAATTTTGTGGCAACCTCGTTTTGGAAAAGAACTGCTACATAGTTTATTCTGTTTGATTGTCATGGTGACTAAACACATAGTATGTTACCAAAAGTACATTTCATTGCCTTGAAAAGGGTCAAGAACAAATAAAAGCCAGGATAGACTCAACCAGAGGAAAACAGATGGTTTGGGGTTTTAATTATTGGCTTATATTTTGTTTTATATTTTGAAATAAACTATGCATATCTACCCATAGCATAGAAACTCCCTGAGAACAAAATATTTTCTTAATTCTTTATTATGACGAATAATGATTACTAAAATTATTAATTAATTGATGTTAAATATTATTAATAATGACCAATTCCAAACCTTCACTTGAACTTGGAAACACTGGAATTAAAATCGCAAAATAATCAATTCGAAAACTACTTTTTTTTTTTGAGACAGAGTCTCACTGTGTTGCCCGGGCTAGAGTGCTGTGGCATCAGCCTAGCTCACAGAAACCTCAAACTCCTGGGCTGAAGCAATCCTTCTGCCTCAGCCTCCTGAGCAGCTGGGACTACAGGCACGTGCCACCATGCCCGGCTAATTTTTTCTATATATATTTTTAGTTGGCCAATTAATTCTATTAATTCTATTAATTTAATTCTATTAAATCTATTTTTAGTAGAGACGGGGTCTCGCTCTTGCTCAGGCTGGTTTCGAACTCCTGATCTTGAGCGATCCTCCTGCCTCTGCCTCCCAGAGTGGTAGGATTTCAGGCGTGAGCCACCGTGCCTGGCCCGAAAACTACTTCTTAAAGACTAATTAGGTAATACAGCATCATTAATATATACATTATTTATATATATATAATTGAGTTTTAATGCCTAAAACAGTACACTAAAACTTTGTATAATGCAAGGGAAAACACACTTTTTATAAACTAAGAATGCAACAAAGATGTTCAATAAATTTTTCAGAAATCGAGAAAATAGGAAATACTTTTTCAAATTTGAGATTTTTTTTTAAAACTTGTCTAGATTATTTCAAGAAGTGACCATTTCTGCCGGGCGCGGTGGCTCACGCCTGTAATCCTAGCACTCTGGGGGGCCGAGGCGGGCGGATCGCTCAAGGTCAGGAGTTCAAAACCAGCCTGAGCAAGAGCGAGACCCCGTCTCTACTATAAATAGAAAGAAATTAATTGGCCAACTAAAAAATATACAGAAAATATTAGCCGGGCATGGTGGCGCATGCCTGTAGTCCCAGCTACTCAGGAGGCTGAGGCAGAAGGATCGCTTGAGCCCAGGAGTTTGAGGTTGCTGTGAGCTAGGCTGATGCCACCGCACTCTAGCCCAGGCAACAGAGTGAGACTCTGTCTCAAAAAAAAAAAAAAGCAAGAAAGAAAGAAACACGTGCACTGGCTGCCTTTTAAGGATAGAGCCAACAATGTTCTGGGGGACACACACAGTGAGGCATCTGAGAGGACCTCATGGCTTGGCCTAAGCAACTGGAAGAGTGGAAATGTTCTTACCTGAGGTGGGAAGACCAGGGCGGGGGGCAGGGGTAACCAGGGTTGTGCATTGATATTTTGAGTTTGAGATGCTTGCTAATATCCAAGTGAAAATGTCAAGTAGGAAGTTGAATAAGTGGGTCTAGAGTTCAGGGGAGTGTTCTCGGCTGGAAATAATCTACTTACAGAATGTGCCCTGACTTGCATATATACAAAGGAGCTATAGGCTGAAAGAGTTGTACCCTTCTCAGGAGTTGTTAAGATGAATGAATGAATGGGCAGGTAGGGTCAGGGACTTGACCTCATTTTCTCTGCCAGGGCCTCTTTACCTGCTGATACTGCTGTTGCCACTTCTCAGTCCGGCAGCCCCCATCTCCCCAGCCGGGCCCATCAGTCAAGCCTATAGCCTGGCCCTCTACATGCAGAAGAACACATCGACGCTGCTGCAGACTTATGTGAGTGACACTGGGCATAAGCAGGGGACAAGGTGGGGGCACTGCCTTCCTGGCCCAGCCCTGGGTAGGGAAAATAGAGCAAGCCCAGAAGACACCTCTGTGGGCCTGAGGGTACAGGGGCTCTGTTCACTAGAGACACACTCACTCAAATGCTGTCACTGGCAGGGTGTGGTGGCTCACGCCTGTAATCCTAGCTCTCTGGGAGGTCAAGGTGGGAGGATAGCTGGAGCTCAGGGGTTCGACAACAGCCTGAGCAACAGTGAGACCCCACCTCTACCAAAGAGAAAAAAAAAAGTCAAAAGAAAAAAAAATACGCAAAACAACAAAACCCAGCCAGGCGGTTGTGGCGCACACCTGTAGTCCCAGCTACCCAGGGAGCTGAGGCAGAAGCATCACTTAAGCCCAGGAGTTGGGGCTTGCGGTGAACTACAATGATGTCACTGCACTCTACCCAGGGACACCGAGTGAAACTCTGTCTCAACAACAACAAAAAACAAAACAAGGAAATGCTGTCACTGATAGCTGGGTGACCTTGGGCAAGTCATTCCTCCTCCTTTGGTCTCAGCTTCCTCATCTGCAAAATAAGATGGTGATCCTGCCTTTGCTGACTTCTCAGGGCTGTTACAAGGTTCAAAGGAAGCACCTAGACGGAAGGGCTTTCCATAGTCAGGGTTAGTTGCACAGCCACCTCACGCTGTGTGGTTACTTGGGCACTATGCCAAGCTAGGCACTCTATTTCCATTAATATAAGTTCAAACAGTTCTCAGAGGTGGAATTATAATCCATTTTACAGATGAGGAAATTGAGTCTTAGATGGGCTGAATAATTTGCTAGAGGTCACAGAGCTAAAAACTGGCAGTGCCAGGACCTGAAACCAGGTCTGTGGAACTCCATGCCACCAACCCCACCCCTGCCCTGCTGTCTAGAAGTTAAAACTGATAGCCTGCTGGCTGGGTTTGACCCACAGATGTTTTTTGTTTAGTCCATGAAGTGCCTGTTCAAATTGTGAATATAAATGCCTGTCTATAACAGGCACAGGGATCCTCTTGGCCAAAACTCATCTCCCACCCCGACCTTTATTCCTGCCCTCTTCCCAAGTTACGTGATCTGCCTGGCATTGGAGTCTTAGAGTTTTCAACTCTTTCACTGCACTATATTCCAGGCCCATGTGAAGTTAATCTAATTTCTAGTGCCCTAGCTGCCACTATTCCCTGGATGGCCTTGGGCACCCTGAGCCTCAGTTTCTCCACCCGTAAAATGGGGAAGTAAGACTAGGCAATCAACCAATTAGGAGATCTATCAGTGTGCATATAAGATTCTGGGGGTCTTGGTTAGTGGAGGTAAGAAATTTGATGGGGAAGGCTCTCAATTAAATTAAATAATATTAACATTTATTAATTTCTGTAATAAAATTAACAAACATAAACAACTAATTGCTTTAAATAAAAAAGATATCAGGCTGTAACTACACTGGCAATAATATACATGGATTAAAAATATAACTAATATAATCACAGTGTTCATTGATATTAATATATTATTAATTAATAAGGACTTATCACACCCTTATTGCATGTCAGATGCTGTGCTAAGTGCTTCATATATGTGATTTCTTATCATCTTCACAACAATACTGCCACGTGGGAATTGCTGAAGCTTGTGATTCAATGTTGCACAGCTGGTACACAGAGGATGACAAACTGGAGCCTAACAGGGCCTTGCTCTGTGTTAGGACAGCCCACCAACTCCCCTAGGGGTGGCGAGTGGCAACTCCTCCTGGGAAGATGCCAGTCTCAGAGGGCAGATGTGCAGTCAGAGCCCCAGGCATCCCTTTGGTCCCCTCACTCCTGTCTGTCTCTGTCTCTCCTGCAGCTCCAGTACCAGGGCAGCCCCTTTAGTGACCCTGGCTTCTCCGCCCCCGAGCTCCAGCTGAGCAGCCTGCCTCCTGCTGCGGTTTCCTTCAAGATCTGGCACGCCCTGGATGATGGGGAGCGGCTGAGCCGTGCCCAGGGGGCCTTCCTGGCCTTGACCCAGCACCTCCAGCTCGTGGGGGATGACCAGAGTGACCTGAATCCTGGCAGTCCCATCCTGCTGGCCCAGCTTGGGGCTGCAAGACTCAGGGCCCAAGGCCTGCTAGGCAACATGGCTGCCATCATGACTGCCCTGGGGTTGTCTATCCCCCCAGAAGAGGACACTCTTGGGCTTGTCCCTTTTGGGGCATCAGCCTTCGAGAGGAAATGTCGAGGCTATGTAGTGACCCGGGAATATGGCCACTGGACAGACCGAGCTGTGAGGGACTTGGCTCTGCTCAAGGCCAAATATCCAGCATAGAAGGGTAGGACTTCTTGTCAGAGGCTACACCACTTCCTCTTTCACAGTGGATTCTTTTCTGCCTTACTTCTGGGCTAGAGAAGGAGACACATCTCGTCTAGCAGACAGGGCTTGTGTGCCATGTCTTGGGAAATATTTCCTGGAAGCCAAGCCTCAATTCCTCATTGCCTGGGCCTTCCTGCCCAGGTCCCATGGCCTCCCTTCCAGATTTGGGTGGGTCTCCATGGATACTGCTTCATAGATTACCAATCCAGTGGTCCTGCTTCCTATTTGGAAAGAAATGCCTCTCTGAAGAGTCTTCACTTCCCACTATAGGACAGTTGGTCTCTTTGCTGGGTGCTCCCTGAGACCTTCCCCTTCCTATGATTTTGGGGAGGTCCAGGGCTGCCTTTCTGTCTCCATCTACCTCACTTCCTGTATGAAGATATGGCCTTTCTGAGCAGACAGGCCTCCCATCTTGCTGAAGTTTATTTCCTCCCCTAGTCTACTTCTCTGCCTGTGGCTCCTATTCTACTTCCTGTCTAAAGGGGCTTCACTTCCTGATCAGTGATGTCCAATTCTTGAAGAACTAAGAACTCAGTCACATCTGTTTTCTGCTCGGACATATCCACATCCTGTTCTGGCAGGCTGGTAGATGGCGTCCCTGGCCTGGGGCTCTCCTATTTATAACGTGAATCTCCTATTTATAACGTGCCTTTTGGGCATGTCTAAGGAACCAGGCTTCACCCCAAGGATCCTAGTCTCCTCAAAGCTGTCTCTCCATTTTCAACAACTGTATATATATATATACAGATAACTTTAGTTTTCTTTTTATTTTTCAACATTTTATTTACTAAAAATTAATTTATTTTCAGAAATAAAACTCTTTTAAGTTGTCGTTTTTTTCCCTCTCCCCACAGCCCTGGCTTGGATGGGGTGGAGGTGTGCAGGGACCCCACAGAGGGGGTGAAGGAAGGACGTTAAGGCTAGAGGGGGCGGGGCCCAAAGGGACGTGTTGGGGAGAGTGAGGACAGCAGATGGAATGACCTTGGGGGAGGTGGCTGAAATTTGGAGGCCTTTCCACCACAGGACCGGAAGGCACGTCCCTGGCCAGGAAAGGACGGAGAGACACAGGGAGACAGGGAGACAAGGTATCACCTTGAGATGAGGCCGAAATGTACACACGCTCATGTGGGGCCCATGGGAGACAAGAGAGGGGGAAGGAGAGAGACAGAGAGGCCTCCCGCAGTTGGGGAAAGGGGGAGACCAAAACAGACCGAGGCAGGCCCAAGGATGGAGGTAAAGAGAGGGAAAGTAAGAGGATGGTAGACGCTTGGAAATTATCTACGGAGACGAGGAGGTCGAGAGAGAACGAAAGAGGGCACGCAAAGCAAAGAAGTGGGGGACACAGCAACGGAGACAGCCGGAGAGCAGACAACACCGACGGAGATGAGAGACAGAGTAGTGCAGACAGACAGGTGGAGAGGCGGCGACAGCGCGAGCTGCGCCCCGCGTCCCGCGCTCAGGCTGGGCCCCCAGGCACCAGCTGGCTCAGGTCGCCCTCGGTGCGGCTCACCCACTCGCGGTAGAGGCCGCACACGCGGAGCCCCAGCACCTTGGCCGGAAAGACCCCCGCAGCGGTGGCGGCGGTGGCGGTGGCAGGGGTTTCGGGCCGGGGTCCTTGGGCTGCGGCGCCCAGCGCGGCCAGCACGGTCTCCACTGCGGCCCCCAGGGCCCGGACCTGGCGCGCCGCGTCCTCCAGGTGCCGCAGCAGGCGCGGCGCGCGGGGGTTCAGCTCCGCCTGGCGGCGGCGCACGGCGTCGAGCAGCGGGGGCAGCGCGGCCAGCGCGGCCGCGTCCAACCGCAGTCGCTCGGGCAGCGGCAGCCCCGCGTGGCTCGGTGCCGGGGCGCTCAGGCCGGCCACCGGCAGCCGCGGCGGCGAGAAGCCAGGCAGCCCGAAGGGGTCTCCCTGGTGCTGCACCTGCGGAGACACGGCCGGCGGTCAGTGGGCTCCCCGAAGAGAGGGCGGGGGACCTGCCACTCTTAACCGAGCCCTCCACCCCTCTCCAGCGGCCTCAGTTTCCTCATTTTGCAAATAATTCCTCCGGACAGCGCTGTTCTGAGATAAAACAAAATAACGTGGGCTTCACATCAGTGCCTTTATTTCCACTTCTCTACATTGGAGCTACTAGCAGGATCAACTTCAGAAAGCAGTTATGAGCATCTCAAGTGCTTAAGGCAGGGCCTGACCCCTAGGAAGGCCTCCATAAATGTTAGCTCTTTTATTAATGTTATTTTACAGACCCGGCTTCAAATCCTGCTCCACCTCTTAGTAGTGCAGTTTTAGGCAAAACCATTTTCCCTCTCTGAGCCTCAGTCTTCTCATCTGTAAAGTGCGGGGAGGCAGCTTCCTGTCCTGTCTTCCTATCAGAGGTCTCCTGAGAATCATATAAGATAGTGCAAGGGTTGGGTGCAGTGGCTCACGCCTGTAATCCTAGCACTCTGGGAGGCTGAGGCAGGAGGATCGCCTGAGGTCAGGAATTTGAGACCAGCTTCAGCAAGAGCGAGACCCAGTCTCTACTAAATAATGAAAGAAATTAGCTGGGCAACTAAAAATAGAAAAAATTAGCCGGGCGTGGTGGCGCATGCCTGTAGTCCCAGTTTCTTGGGAGGCTGAGGCAGGAGGATTGCTTGAGCCTAGGAGTTTGAGGTTGCTGTGAGCTAGGCTGACGCTACGGCACTCTAGCCTGGGCAACAGAGCGAGACTCTGTCTCAAAAAAAAAAAAAAAAAAAAGGACAGGAACCTAGTCAATTTCACTCTCTCCTACTCTCCTCCCCAACCTCTGTACACTGCACTGAGCACGGACTCAATGAATCACTGTAGTATGAATGAACAAATGAAAGATAAATGCGATTTGTAATTTGTAAAATGCTATAACAATAACATTTATCCTTTGCTAACATCTTGCCTCTGATATAGGCATTGTTTACTGCTTTAAACACACTATAATCTTTCCAGTAAAGAGTATAATGATAACACTGATGATGCCTTTGTAAAAGAAAAGTAGGGCTGAAGAGATACAATGACTTGCCCTAGGTCACCCATCTAGGAAGTGGGAGACCTGGAATTTGAATCAAAGTTGGTAGGACTATAAAGCTAGGTCTGTTAGCCCCCATCCGCTTTATAATTGTTATATTGTTATTTCTAATGTTATCTTTATTGCCCAAGGTCACAGTTCACAAGTTGGCAGGCCTACAATCTGTCTGATTCAAAGCTATAAAGCTATCCCCACCCTCTACTACACCAGGATAATTTGGGAAAATATCTTCTTTCCTTGGGCAGGACCTTCTGCCCAACCAAAGATGTCAGCAGATCTTCCTCTTCTGTAAGAGTCACCTCTTGGGATAGAATTTTTGCCCGAGATTGAAACCTCTTCTTGGCCTCTCTGAATATCCCAGGTAGAAGAGTTCATAGTTCATCTTGTTCAGCTGCCTCCTTTTACAGCTGGGGGGACCAAGGCCCAAGGAGGTGGAATGACAAGATCACACAGAGCCTAGAAACTAGGTTTCCTGACTCCAGGATCAGTTCTCTTCCCTCCCCCAGGCTGCCTCTGACTTAAAGCACCAAGGAGGGTGCCTCCAAGCTGAGGAGGACAGAGTGGCATTTGGGTCAGAAATAGGGTCCTCATCCAATTTGCTGTGTGGCCAGGGGCAAGTTGCTGTCCCTCTCATCATCAGGAGCCCTGATTTCCACAGCTAGGAAATGAGGTTGAGAAAATGGGTGGCTGAGGACCTCTGTCAGATCTGTGCTTCCCCATCCCAGGCCCCGGCACCCCCACCTCCACTCCCACTCACATATTCCTGGAGCAGCTGCTCAGCGTATTTGGTGAGGAGGTGGGCAAGGCTGTGTGTCTGACGGATCTTGGCCTCCAAGTGGGGAAGGAGTGAGACTGAGGAGTCAGCCTGGGGGTCTTCTGGTGGGAGAGTGGGGAGGAATAAGAGCAGCCCCCACCCCCTGCTCCTTGACCACCTCCTCCAGGCTGCCTCTTCCTTCCTAAACCCAGAAGGTCTGCTCTGAATTCTCCAACTTTCCAACTTTCAAGCCAGGCAGGGTCTGTCCCATTCCAACTGAGGGAAAATGAGACACCAGACCTTTGTCAAGCGGTTGCTTTACCTGAAATGTGTTCCCTGTCCACAAGTCACCATTGAAATCCTATTAAAGCCACATTCAAATACAGTCATGCATTGCGTAACAACTGGGATATGTTCTGAGGAATGCATCATTAGGCAATTTCATCATTGTGCAAACATCATAGAGTGTACTTACACAAACCTAGATGGTATAGCCACCCACATGCCCAGGCTATATGGTGTAGCCTATTGCTCCTAGGCTATAAACCTGTAAAGCATGTTACTGAATTGAATACTGTAGGCAATTGGAACACAATGGTGAGTATTGTGTGTCTAAACATACCTAAACATAAAAAGGTACAGTATAAATACATCTTATAATCTTATATGCTGGGCATGGTGGCTCACACCTATAATCCCAGCTACTTGGGAGGCTGAGGTGGGAGGGTCGCTTTAGGCCAGGAGTTCAAGACTAGCCTGGGCAGCATAGCAAAACCCTGTCTCTAATAATGATAATGATAATCTATGGGACCACCATTGTATATGCAGTCTGTTGGTTCACTGAAATGTTGTTATGCAGCGCATGACTATACTGCCTTCTCAGTGCAGCCTCTAGAATCACTCCTCCCTAAAGGAACTTTGATTTGAGGCCACTTGTTCATATTTCCAAGGTAGCTCTTTCAATGGCTCTTTTCCATGTGTATCTGCCTTAGCCTGGGAGCCCTTTGAGGATAGGGCTCACCTATCTCTGTATTTCGGTGACTGTTGGTGGAACTCAACATGGCTGAAGCACAGAACTGCAAATCAGAATGTGCCTTTAAGGCCCATTTTACAGATAGGGAGACCGAAGTCCCATTCCCTCCCTGATGCCCCTTCTATGCAAGGCGCTGGGCTGGGCAGCATCAACTAAATAACGTCCGGCCTCCCCTGGCACAAACCAGAGTGTGGCGCTCCAGGAGGGACTACACTTCCCGACACGCACAGCGCACGCCCAGTGCATGCTGGGGAATGTAGTCCTGGCCCGGCAACTCCGGCCCCGCCCCTCGCCTGAGTTTGCCACCGCCAGTCCCGATCTCCAGCAGCCCTGACTTTCGCCTCCTGTTGTCATTCGCTAACTCCTGTGCATCAAAGGCTTCCTTCTAACTCTACCTCTCCTCCTGGCCCCCCAGCTCTGATTCTTTCCCAATACTCAGAGTGAACCCTGTCGTCCTGCCCCCACCCGGACCCCACTCCTCCCTCAGGGTGTACTCGAACAGGTTTTCTAACCCCTGAGCCCACGTCCCTGAAGCCTCAGCCCAGGCCTCCTCTAAACCCTTGAGCCTGCCGTTCTCACAACTCTCTGGTTACCTGACACCGGAGCCCTGCTCTTCCCCGCCCAGGCCGCTCCCCTCCCGGACCCGGGGGTGACGGAACCCAGACCCCGGCTTCCAACCCTTCTCATTCCTGCTCCCCTCAGGGACCCTGCAGCGTACGGTGCTCCAGCCCCTTACCCAGACTTCCCTCCCTCCGGCTCATGCTGGCCCCTGGCTGATCCCGGTTCCCTCCACGCCCCCCTTTCGAGGGGGGAGAAGAGGGAAAGGGCTAGGGGCGGGGCCCGGGCGCAGCCAATCAGAGCCCAGACCCCAAACATTTCACACACCCCCTTGCAGGCAAGATTCCTTGGCCCTGAGCTCAGGTCCGCCTGTGGGGCCTGGTAGGGGAAGGGGCCCGAGCGGGAGGCAGGTTGTTCACACAGTGGACAGGACATCGGGGCTGGGGATGTCGGGCCCTGAGAGGCAGCCCAGTGTCCTGCCCCAGGAGGAGGCTCAGGCTCCGACCTGAGGCAGGGATGGTGGCTGGGACTGCTTTGGGGGGAAAGCTGGGGAGACAGGCAAGGGAAACTGCAAGAGTGGCGGCACAGGAATGCACAGGCCCTCCCTCCCACTTGACTGGGGGGCAGGGTGCATGAGAGGCTGCGGTGGGGGCCCTCAGGCGTGGGGCACACTTGTCTGCCACTCTCACTGTTACACCTACCAAGAGGGAGTCAGACAAGCCACCTCACCTCACCAGGCCCAGTGAGAGAACTCCACTAATACACACACGCACACACATGCACGCTCACACACATCCATTGAAGGGTTAATGTTTACAGACACTCATTCTGACACGGAAGCAAACTTCAGAGACCTGTAAAGGTCACACCCCTACATCAACCCCATTAGCCTGGTGTAGACTCTGAAAGGACTGTACACACTTATGCCCACAAGTGGTTCCCAAGCACCTACTCTGTACTGGGCGCTGGGTCAAAGATGATCTATATTTGGTTTCTGACGCCTGAGGAGCTCACAGTCTGAGAGGGAGCCATAGACAACAGCAGGTAATGGGCGGGTTGTGAGTGAAGGATTGGGAAGGGGGCCCACGTGTCTGTGAGGATGTTGCCATAGCAGACAACTGCTAGAATAAAGGAAGAAAGAGATTAACTGGCAGAGGGCACGGCAAGTGCAATTGAGCCATACTGTTAGTGGCCACAACACACACTTATTAACAGAGAATATTTATTGGGCATTTACTATGTCCTGGGCATTGTTCTAACAGCTTTGCACATGCTCCCAGGTTATAGGTGAGGAAGTAGAGATAAGTGACTTGTCCAAGGCCACACAGCTGGGTGTGGCAGACCTGGGATAGTACCTCAGCAGTTTGGCTCCAGAAATACTGTCATAACCACGCTCCTAACCCCTTATCCCCTCAACCTCTGGACACGGTCACAACAAAACTCACAGACACAACAGGCACCCCTTGAAACACATACAGCAGCACAAATTTAGACATGGTCATATCTGCTGACAAGCCAGCCTCAAATAAAATCAACCAAGACACACTCGTTTTCTTTAAGGAAACTTTTAATTGAGTGTAATAAACATACAGAAAAGTGCACATACACATACATCATAAGTGTACTGCTTGATGAATTTTCACAGAATAAATATGCCCACGGAGCCAGTACCAGATGACAAAATACGATGGCCAACTCCCCAAAGCCTCCTCCTACCCCTTCCCAGTCCTAAGGGTGGCCACTATCCTTACTTCTCACACTGTAAAGGAGTTTTGTCTGGTTTTGAACTTCATATAAATGGAATCATATAGTGTATACTGTTTTATCTGGCTTCTTTCACTCAAGATTTATTCATACTTGTCGGTGTTGTTGGGTGTAGCAGGACATCAGTCATTCTCCTTGCTGTGTCTATGTCCATGGTAATGAATACACTATAATTTATTTTCCATTTTGTTGATAGGTTATTTCCAGCTTGGGACTCTTATGAATAGTGCTATGAACATTCCAGTACATGTCTCTTGGTGCTCACACCTACGCATTTCTGTTGGGTGTTGACAACCTAGGAGTGGAATTGCAGGATCATACGGTTGGCGTATGTTTGGCTTCACTAGAAAACTGCCAGTTTTCCAAAATGTCTCTACCAATTTACACTCTGCCAGAAATATAGGCGAGGTCCAGTCGCTCTACTTCCTTGTCTACACTTGGGATGGTCTACCTTTTTCACTTTAGCCATTCTGGTGGGTGGAGATCCACACATACTCTGTCTGGCATGCAGTCAACAAATTGCTGAATGAATGGATGAACGAATAGACTGGACAGCGTAGAATCAGCCAGCCTGGCGAGGGCAGACACACACGCAGACGCTCCACACACCGCGTTCCGGGGACGCCCACCCGCAGCGGACGCACACCAGGACTCAGCCCCCCTCGCGCACCCGACGCACACGTGGTCTGAGCGCACGGCCTCGGCCCGCCGCGCGCGTCCAGTCGCCCAGCTGCCCCCAACTCTCCTCTCGGCGGCGGGCAGGGGGCGCTGCGCGTCCCGGCGCCCCGAGGGGGCGGGCCCGGGGCGGGGCGGGGCCGGCCGGGCTTCCAGGCCTGGGCTCTGGCCGCCGGCGCCGCCAGGCCGCTCGGGGGACTGGCCCGGGCGGGGCGCGGCGGCAGGAAACGGGGCGGGGACTCGCGGAGGCGTTGGGGAGCGAGGGAGGGCGCGGCCAACTCCCGGAGGGACGGCAGCCGAGAGAGCGGCGCCCCGGCCTGGCGCCGAGCCTGAGCCCGCCGGACGGGAGGCGGCCCCGCTGCGGGCTCGGCCCCGGCCCCAGCCCCGCCAGCATGGCCGGCCGGACCGTACGAGCCGAGACCCGGAGCCGGGCCAAAGATGACATCAAGAAGGTGATGGCGACCATCGAGAAGGTCCGGAGATGGTGAGCGCTGCCCAGGGGCCAGGGACGGGACATGGCGGGACCACCACCACCAAATGCGTCTGCCCTCTCCTCGCCAGCTGTGGTCCCCAGGTGTTAGGTGTACCCTGGCCCGCCCGCTGTGCCCTGGGTCAACAGGGCTCTGTCCTTCTTCCCCCGGCTACTCCCTGGGGTCTACAAAGCGTGGTCCCCAGCTGTGCTCTCCCGGAGCCGGAGCCTCCATTTATGCCCCGCCCCCTAAAGCTTTGACACTCCTGCAAGTAGCCCCAGCTCTTCATTGCTGTGATCCCTATGATCGGCAGCCAGGTCCATGGCGGTGCCCCTTATGTATGCCCCGGGGGGCTGCAGAGCCACGGCCCAAGTCATGCTCTCTCTCTAGAAGCACCCATCTATGCCCTGGGGTTTGTAGGGCTCTCTTTCTCCATCTAACTATGCCCCATTAGCGAAACTCGCCCTACCCTCGTGCACCCCACACCTTTGCAGGTGCCCCCAGATGTTCCCAGCTCCTGGGGGACTCTCCCCTCAGGTCTCTCTGACCCAGCCCCCATCCTCCCACAGGGAGAAGCGATGGGTGACTGTGGGCGACACTTCCCTTCGTATCTTCAAGTGGGTACCAGTGGTGGACCCCCAGGAGGAGGTGAGCAAGCCCCCCCCCCCAGCCAAGGCCCTGCATCTGTGCAACCTCAGGCAAGCCCCTCCCCACCCTGGGCTCTACCTCCAGCCCTCACTCTGAAAGCTCAAATGCAGCAGCAGCGGGGACAGATGTTAACGATTAGTAGTAACTCCTCCCCCTTTTCCCTTTTTCCTCCTCCAGACCCCTGAGTTCAAGACCTAAGCCAGTGTGCACAACCTGTCACCTCAGGCAGGGTTTTTGGTTCTCCGTGCCTCGGTTTCCTTATTTGTACATTGGGGGCTTTGCAAGAGCGAAATAGAAAGCTGGCTCTGACCCTTATCCCTCTGACCCCCAGGAGCGACGTCGGGCAGGTGGTGGGGCGGAAAGATCCCGTGGCCGGGAGCGACGGGGCAGGGGTGCCAGTCCCCGAGGGAGTGGCCCTCTCATCCTACTAGATCTCAATGGTATGTAGGGATCCTGGAATTTGGGGGGCTGAGGGAATTGAAGGAAGGTACTGGGGACCTCAGGCCAAACTTCTGTGCTTTTCCTCCTACAGATGAGAACAGCAACCAGAGTTTCCATTCAGAAGGCTCCCTGCAAAAGGGCACTGAACCCAGCCCTGGGGGCACCCCCCAGCCCAGCCGCCCTGTGTCCCCTGCTGGACCCCCAGAAGGGGTCCCTGAGGAAGCTCAGCCCCCACGGCTGGGCCAAGAGAGAGGTAGGACCAGATGCTTCCCAGGAATCCTCTCCTCTGAGTCCTGTCCTGTCCAAAGTTGAGCTCACAGCTTACCCCATGCCTGCTCCCCTCTGGTGCTGTCTCCTGGGGCCCTTCCCTGACTGCAGTATTTACTTGTCGCTGCTGTCTGCTTCATTCCTCTGGCATATTAGGACCCGTAGATAACACATCCCCACCTGAGATTTCCATGTAAACTTAATTTTTGACCGGTTTATTGTCTTTTTCCCCACTCCCATCTCATATCACTTCCCTGAATGTTATCACCCCAAGGTCCTTATTGATCTTGTTCACTACAGTATCCTGAGAATATCGTGGGACACATAATAGGCCCTCAACAAATATTTGTTGAATAGATAACTAATAGTTTTTCAACCTCCCACTGCTAAATTTGACTGGCTTTAAAAAAAATAATAACTAATAGTAATAAGCATAAGAGTGATATATAATAGTAGGGATAATAACAGCTAATATTTCTTTTTTCTCTTTTTAAATTTTTCTTTTCTTTTTTTCTTTTTCTTTTTTTTCCTTCAAGATCTGCCAGAAGGAAAACAACAGCTAATATTTATTGAGCTCCTGTTGTGTGCCAGGCACCATTCTAAGTACTTTATATATTTTTTCTTATTTAATTCTGACTGCAACCTTATAAGGGGATGATCCTGTTATGATCTCTCTTTATAGATGAGGAAACTGTGACCCAGAGGAGTTAAGTAAGTTGCCCAAACTCACACAGCCACTGAGCCTGCTTCTGGGGCCTAAGTCCACCTCAGCTCCTCTTTCTTCCATACAGAAGGCCCTGTCTGGTTGACACCACCGCCCATGTGTGTCTCCCTTCCTCTGCCTCTCCCGGCCCTACCCTGGCCTTCCTGCCTCTCACCTGCACCTGGCTTCAGCCTCCTCACTGGTCTTCTCTAGTTGCCCCCACGCAGCTGCCAGAACAACTTTTTCTAAAGCACAAGTTTGACAGGGTCATTTTTCGGCTTCAGATCCTTCAGTGGCTCTGCATGGCCTTTGACTCCTCAGCTTGACATTTGGGGCCTTTGTGGACTGTTTTCTGCCGACCTCATTTGTTCCCTGCCAGGAACACCATGTCTTGAGACTACGGGCTGCGTCTAGATCATGCTAAGCTCTTGTGTCTCTTTGCTAATAGAAAAACAACACACAACATTTATTGAGCACTTACTATGTGCCAAACATTGCTAAGGGCTTTACCTGTATTATGTTAGTTAATCCTCACAGTGGTCTCACGTGGTAACTGCTATCATTATCCCCATTTTACAGATGGGTAAACTGAGGCCCAGGGAGAGTAAGTAACTTGCCCAAGGTCAGGATTTGAACCCAAGCCCAGAAACTGTGCTCACTAAGCATGTGTTCCCTCTGCCTAAAATGTGTTCTTCCTCTCTGCTGCAGAAAACTCTACTCACCCTTCAGGATCCCACACAAATATTCCTTCCTATGCGTGCTTCCTGGACTGCAGCCAGGTTCTGGCCCCTTCCTCATTGCTCCCACAGCCCTGTGGAGTATGTGGCTGGTGCCCGTTTGTGCGTCTCCCCCCACTATCTGTGCTACTGGCACAGAGTGGCTGTTCAGGGAATGTTTGTTAACTTGATGTTCCAGATCCTGGGAACATGACTGCCGGCTGCACCGATGAACCCCCAATGCTGACCAAGGAGGAGCCTGTTCCAGAATTGCTGGAGGCTGAGGTGAGAGAGGTCAGAAGGCTGGACTCCTAGGTCTTGGAGGGAATGGGGGCTTTGGGACAGCTGGAGGCTTAGAGGCTGCATCCTGAGGTCCAGGAGGGAGATTTAGACCTAGGACCCAGCTAAAGGTTTAGAGGCGGAGTCCTTGGGACTGAAAAAGAAAGAATGTTTTAGAGATGAAGTCCTGAGGGCTGGATCAGGGCTGATTTAAGACCATTAAAAGCCTGAAAAGATCATGGTGCTCCTCCATGTATTTTTAAAAAATAGCCTAAACTATAAAATTAGCTTAAGAAAGTCCCTCATAAACTTCTGACTTTTTTCACAAGGGCTACCTTGATGCATTTTCCAGAAATAGCAAATACCAGATTCTTTCCCTGAAACACTGTTGCAGTCATTGTTGCTGTTGTTTTCGGTGCCCTGCTGAGCCTGCATCTTGGGCACCTGGCCCTGGGCTGGACTCCTGGGTCCGGGAGGGGAGTGGAGCGGGGCTTTGGAGGAGGCAGAGGCGGGAGGCTGGACTCCCGGGTCCAGGTGGAGCTCATGCCTGTCCGCCCTTCCTCTCCAGGCCCCCGAAGCTTACCCCGTCTTTGAGCCAGTGCCACCTGTCCCTGAGGCAGCCCAGGGTGACACAGAGGACTCGGAGGGCGCCCCCCCACTCAAGCGCATCTGCCCAAATGCCCCCGATCCCTGAGAAGCCGGCCTGC
>CAUYRT010095167.1:0-29978 GCA_963574885.1 Lepilemur ruficaudatus
ATCAAACAAGAATCCAGTTCAGTCAAAACTGTTTCTCCACAGAATTGACTTGACCAATTATTTGGCTGAATTGATAGTTTGTTTTACTTAATTTGTCTGCCAATTTACTGGAAAACTCTGTAAGAGTCTAAATAAATTACTTCCAAAATCACACTTGTAGGTAAGTAAAATAAAAAACATATAGTACAGCATTATGCTTTGTAAAATACATCAATGATATAATACAACTTTTACTTATGGTGACATATCTAAACTTTATGTTTTGGCCCATCCCATTTTTCATATTAAAAGGTTCTACGTCTATTGAGAGGATCATATGGTCTCTGTTTTTGCTTCTGTTTATGTGGTGAATAATATTTATAGATTTGCATATGTTGAACCATCCCTGTATCCCTGGGATAAAGCCCACTTGGTTGTGATGGATTATTTTCTTGATAAGCACCTGGATTCACTTAGCTAGGATTTTGTTGAGAATTTTTGCATCTACATTCATAAGGGATATTGGTCTGTGGTTTTCTTTTTTTGTTGCATCCTTTCCTGGTTTTGGTATCAGGGTGATGTTGGCTTCATAAAATGTGTTGGGGAGGGTTTCATCCTTCTCGATGCCGTGGAATAATTTCTGCAGGATGGGCACCAGTTCTTCTTTCGAGGTATGGTAAAATTTGGATGTAAAACCGTCTATTCTGGAACTTTTCTTTTTATGATAAGAATGCTTAACAATATAGGCATAGATGGGGCTTACCCAAAAATGATACAAGGCATAAATGACAAACCCACATCCAACATCATACTGAATGGGGAAAAATTGAAAGCATTCCCACTTAGAACTGGAACAAAGCAAGGTTGCCCACTATCTCCACTTCTATTCAACATAGTGCTGGAAGTCCTTGCTATAGCAATCAGATAAGATAGTAGAATTAAGGGCATCCAAATGGGGGCAGAAGAGCTCAAACCCTCACTCTTTGCTGATGATATGATATTATATCTAGACAACCCCAAATATTCAACCAAGAGACTCCTTGAATTGATAATTGAATTCAGTAAAGTCTCAGGATACAAAATCAATACACACAAATCAGAGGCATTCATATATGCCAGCAACAGTCAATTTGAGAACCACATAAAAGACTCAATGCCCTTCCAAATAGCAACAAAGAAAATAAAGTACCTAGAAATATATTTAACTAAGGGGGTAAAAGACCTCTACAGGGAGAACTATGAAACACTGAGAAAGGAAATAGCAGAGGATGTAAACAGGTGGAAGACCATACCATGCTCATGGGTCAGCAGAATCAACATTGTTAAAATGTCTATACTACCCAAAGTGATCTACAGAATCAATGCAATCCCTATTAAAATACCATCATCATTTTTCACAGACATAGAAAAAATAATTTTATGCTTCATATGGAACCAGAGAAGACCCCATATAGCAAAAGCAATCCTAGGCAACAAAAACAAAATGGGAGGTATCAATTTACCAGACTTCAAACTATACTATAAGGCTATACTAACTAAAATAGCCTGTTACTGGCACAATAACAGAGACATTGACCAGTGGAACAGAACAGAGAACTCAGATATAAAACCATCCTCATATAGCCATCTAATCTTTGACAAAGCAGACAAAAACATATACTGGGGAAAAGAATCCTTATTCAATAAATGGTGCTGGGAAAATTGGATAGTCACATGTAGAAGACTAAAACAGGATCCACACCTTTCACTTCTCACAAAAATCAACTCACGCTGGGTAACAGACTTGAAACTTAGGTGTGAAACTATTCAAATTCTGGAGGAAAATGTTGGAAATACTCTTCCAGACATTGGCCTAGGCAAAGAATTTATGAAGAAGACCCAAA
The DNA here is from genome assembly GCA_963574885.1 of Lepilemur ruficaudatus. Classification (NCBI taxonomy): domain Eukaryota; kingdom Metazoa; phylum Chordata; class Mammalia; order Primates; family Lepilemuridae; genus Lepilemur; species Lepilemur ruficaudatus. The sequence goes on from CAUYRT010095167.1 coordinate 1,863, forward strand.
AGGCAATCACAGCAACAACAAAAATAAGTAAATGGGATCTGATCAAGCTAAAAAGCTTCTGCACAGCCAAAACTGTCACAAGAGCAAACAGACAACCTACAGAATGGGAGAAAATTTTCACAAGCTACACATCCGATAAAGGGCTGATAAGTAGAATCTATTTAGAACTCAGGAAACTCAGCTAGAAAAAAATCAAACAACCCTATTAAAAAGTGAGCAAAGGACATGAGGACAAAGGACAAAGGAAACTTTCCAAAAGAAGACCGAACGACGGCTAACAAACATATGAAAAAATGCTCAACATCTCTAATCATCAGAGAAATGCAAATAAAACCTCAATGAGATATGACTTATCTCCAGTGAGAATGGCCTTTATTAAAAAAGTCCCAAAACAATAAATGTTGGCGTGGATGCAGAGAGATAGGAACACTCCTACACTGCTGGTGGTCCTGCAAACTAGTTCAACCTCTGAGGAAAGCAATATGGAGATACCTTAAAGTGATACAAGTAGATCTACCATTTGATCCAGCAATCCCATTACTGGGCATCTACCCAAAAGAACAAAAGACACGCTATAAAAAAGACACCTACACTCGAATGTCTATAGCAGCACAAGTCACAATTGCGAAGTTGTGGAAACCACCCAAATGCCCATTGATACATGAGTGGATTAATAAAATGGGGTATATGTATACCATGGAGTACTATTCAGCTATAAGAAACAGTAGTGATATAGCACTTTTATTTTTCTGGATAGAGCTGAAACCCATTCTCCTAAGTGAAGTATCCCAAGAATGGAAAAATAAGCACCACATGTACTCACCAGCAAATTGGTTTCACTGATCAACACCTAAGTGGACATACAGGAATAACATTTATTGGGCGTCGGGTGGATGGGACGGGGGAGGAGGAGATGGGTATATACATACATAATGAATGCGATTCGCACCGTCTGGGGGATGGACACGCTTGAAGCGCCGACTCGAGGGGGGAGGGGAGGCAAGGGCAATATACGTAACCTTAACGTTTGTACCCCCATAATATGCTGAAATAAATAAAAGAATGAATTCAGTGTACCAATAAAAATAAAAGAAATAATGGTTTTGAGGTATGTTTTGTTTTACAAAACAAAATTTTTGTAAAAAATTTTCCCTTATTTTAACCAACATGCAAAAAGCTAACTATTATACTAGATGTAAGTATTACATCTAAATAATAATATTTAGATAGCTAGGAAGATAAACAGATCTAAAGAAACTTGGCAAGGGAGAGAATTAGTTTATAAAAATTACAAATCTAAAACACCTTAAAAGTAGGTATTCCCCAGTGTTCTGGGTTTTTTCTTTTCCCTTCTCTCATTAAGTCAGCATCCATTGTGCTCGTTTCTATTTACAAAATTAATATAAGGCCTAATGCAGAAATTTGGGGAAAACACCAGAAAGTGCGAAGAAAATCATCTCACTCCAACAGCCTGACGATAACAATGTTTTTATGTAAGTCCTTCCGGTAGTTTTTTCATGCATTATATGTGCATTTTTCTTCACAAAAATGATGTATTATCCATACTATTTTGTAGTCTGTTTCTTCACCTTGTAAAGATTTTTCAATTTCAATAAACTTTTATAAAATTATTTTTAATGGCTGCAGAGTATTCCATGTTCATGTCATAATTTATGCAATTCCTTACTGTTTGGTATTTGTTTTTCCAATGAATGAGGAACATTTCTGATATTTTTGCTGGAGAATTATCGTTCTTAAAAAGGATCATATCGTAGAGTTTTTGATACAAATGTACAGTCTTAGTTAACCAGAGTAATGGAGAAGGAATGAAGTGAAAGAGCCCAAACCCAAGTTCAAACAAAACCTTGGTCAACTCTCAATTATTCTGGTGCAGATTAACTGTGGATAAGACACTGGAGGGACCTGAAACTACCCTTTGCTCTGTGATTAGGTCCCTGCTTATTAGTGCTGATTGCTACTTCTCACATCCCAGGGCCTGGGGCTGAAAAGCAAAACTTTGAGACCAGCATAGCTGCTGGAGAGAGGGTGCTGGGTATGAGTATTGGGGAAAGATAGGGAATCTGTTTGGCACGGGATGTCAGATAGTTGACTATATTATCAAATTGTCTTCCAGAAGTCTTCAAGGCAGGAAGGAGAAGTGTTTTAAGAAAGTGTAAGTGGGAAGCTCATTCATAATGGCCTTTTTCTCCCTGGCTGAGAGGGAAAGGGGTGTGGATAAATTTGGAAAATGAGTAAAGTTACTAATTAGGAATGAATAAGAGAATTCTGAACAGCACTGAGTACCCAAATTAGGCCTGGAACAGTGCATTCATAGTTGAGCTAATCGGCTTGGTAAGAGTTATTCATTTCTGTATCTTTTAGTTAATAATTTATTTTTTGAGACACAGTCTTACTCTGTCGCCCAGGGTAGAGTGCCATGGTGTCAACCTAGCTCACAGCAACCTCAAACTCCTGAGCTCAAGTGATCTTCCTGCCTCAGCCTCCCATGTAGCTGGCACTACAGGTGTGCACCACCGTGCCCAGCTAATTTTTTCTATTTTTAGCAGAGACAGGGTCTCACTCTTGCTCAGGCTGGTTTCGAACTCCTGACCTCAAGTGATCCTCTCTCCTCAACCTCCCAGCATGCTAGGATTACAGGTGTGAGCCATCATGCCCAGCCTCTGTATCCTTTTAAATAGAACCTAATATCTTCATGCTTAGTAAATATAGCAATGCTCTCAAAGGTAAGTTATTGTCTGATGAAGGAATGATGTTATTTACTTTTCGAGAAAATAGATATTTTAAAGAAAAATATTTGTAAGAAATATTAAGGCTTACAAATCTTATAATTTCGAGATTTTAACTTGTTAAAATATGCTCTCCATGTGCAAGACATTAATGCTAAGCTCATAATATACTTTAAATGACTTAATCTTCACAACATATACAAAGCATCTTCCTGAAGAATTATTAACCCCATTTTATAGAGTCTCACAAAGGTTGATAAAGGTTGACAAAGGTCATGAAGTTAGCGGTGAAGCCAGGATTTAAGCCCAGATCTACTAACTTGAAACCCTGTATTCTCGAGAGAGACCTCTGTTATCCTGCCTGCAGTATGATGTTTACAACCATTTAATTCTCTGAAATATACTGCTAATGATTGTATAACAAGAGACTTTTCTTAATACATTGTTGAATGTTTTCAGTAAGAATGGAATTATCTGCCTATTCTGAGCTCTTTTGCTTAACAGATACTTTGCTGGTTAAAAAAAACTTTCCAAACTTCTCAACTTTACATCATGTAAATGCTAAAATGTTTTATGAATATCAAAATGAGACTAAGCTAGAGCAATGATTATTGCGAAAAATCCAAAGATTTGCTGCCTCATCTGACATTTGCAGCACTTTCTGGACCAAAAGTCAGGCCAAGTCAGCTTTGAGGACTATGTTTGACAAGAGAGATGTTGGGTAGGATCATACCATCATGCTCTGCTTACTCTTGCTGAGGTCAGATAAACCTAGAGACATATGTAGGTGGTGGGATTACAGGTGATTTTTCTTTTGGCATATGTGAATTTTCTAATTTCTCCACAATAAACATGCATTATTTGCATGCATTTATTTGACACAAATAACAACATGAGTAAAGTGGAACAAGGAACCCAAGAAAATCTTTTCTTTTTTTTTTTTTTTTTTTTTTTTGAGACAGAGTCTCACTCTGTTGCCCGGGGCTAGAGTGCCATGGCATCAGCCTAGCTCACAGCAACCTCAAACTCCTGGGCTCAAGCACTCCTCCTGCCTCAGCCTCTCAAGTAGCTGGGACTACAGGTATGTGCCACCATGCCCAGCTAATTTTTTCTATATATATTTTTAGTTGGCCAATTAATTTCTGTCTATTTATAGTAGAGACAGGGTCTCGCTCTTGCTCAGGCTGGTTTCGAACTCCTGACCTTGAGCTATCCACCCACCTCAGCCTCCCAGGATGCTAGGATTATAGGCGTGAGCCACCGCGCCTGGCCAAGAAAATCTTTCCTTCCCTTCGCCCTTTTCTCCTCAAAATACGCCTAACCCTGATTTCTGCCATGATCCTGATACGGTTAAAAGGAAAAGGTAGGACTAACACATGATACTAGAGGGTTTGGCATCCAAGCAGCATGGGATGATGGGAAAACACAGACTCTGGAATCCAACAGACCTGGGTTTGCATTTGATTTCTTGTCACTTATTTTGTGACTGGGCACATAACCATTCTGAACCCTCTGTCTTCATATAAATAGAGTTAATGACGTGAAAAAGGTAATGCTGAGAGATTAAATGACATAGATAATAGTTGCCATTTATTGCATACCCTTTAAAGGGACAGAATGATGGCATCAGGCACTGGTGAGGTCCATCTGGAATATGGAAACCACCTTGTGTTACAGTGTGGTTATACCTTGAGTAAAATGCCAGGGGGCTCAAAAGTCCCTTTTACGTAAGGAAGATATGGTGCTATCTTTGGACATTATTTACCTGTTTTTCTTATTTCCATTATTGTTATCCAGATCTGCAGCTGCTTGGTGTAATATGTTTCAAAAATGTCTCAAGAATTAGTCTGACTGGCACTTTCATTCCTCTTTAAGACTCTCCTTATGTAAGGGAAGGCTGACATGTTGCAGATTTTGTTGTTGTTGCTTTTGAATCTCTGGAGATATTTATCTAATAAGTTTAGAAATTTTGCTGTGAGGTAGCTGATCAGTCTACTTTTAGCCTAAATTATGGTTAATTGCAAGCAATCACTATGTATACAACAGAGTGTTGCTTTTAACCTGTCAATGTTATCAGAATATGCCAAGCATGTGGAGATTAAAACTTGAAAAATGATTAAGATTAGAGCTATTTGGACTGCATATGCCAAAGAAAAACATTGTTTTACCGGAACACTTTAGAAAGTGTGGTGTTTGGAACTTTTAATCATGTGAGCTAATTTTATATTTAAGAGGGACTGATTATAAAGCCTCAAAGTCCTATTTTTAATTTTCAGAAAAACCTTAAAATTTGACTAATATGATAAGATTATGAAATTTATTTATTATTGCAACGTGATGTAAGAAACATTAGGAAGAATGGCATTCCTTCTCTACGTGATTTGTGATTGAGGCAAACTGTTGGAGTGAATGGTCTGAGACATGACACAAAATGATTTTAATAGGTATGTCAAGGCCAGGCACCGTGGCTCATGCCTGTAATCCTAGCACTCTGGAAGGCCGAGGCGGGAGGATTGCTTGAGCTCAGGAGTTCAAGACCAGCCTAAGCAAGAGCAAAATCCAGTCTCTAAACATAGAAAAATTAGCCAGGTGTTGTGGCATGAGCCTTTAGTCCCAGCTACGCAGGAGGCTGAGGCAGGAGGATCACTTGAGCCCAAGAGTTTGAGGTTGCTGTGAGCTATGATGATGCCAAAGCACTCCACCCAGGGTGACAGAGCGAGACTCAGTCTCAAAAAAAAAAAAAAAAAAAAAAAAGGTGTATCAAGCCTTTAGAAAGATATTCAAAAAAGATGAATTTATTGTTTATTAATTCTCAAATATTTGTTGACCTACTATCCACCTCTTCTGCTCTTGCCCTCCTACAATATAATCTCCACAGCAGCCAAAGTGATAAAAATAAATGAGAACTTGTCACTTTTCTGCCAGTGACAGTGGCTTCCTGTCATGCTTCCAACATGCCAAATTGGTTTCTATGTCAAGGCTTTTGTACTTGCTCTTTCTTTTGCCTGGAGGGCCCTTCCCCAGGTTTTTACGTGGCTTGCCTGCTCACTCATTCATGTCTCTGCTCTAACATTATCCCTCATCATCCTTTCTAACATACTACCCCTGTCCTCCACTCTTGGGATCCCTATACTGCTTTATTTCTCTTTACAGCACTTACCTGAAGTTATGTGTGTTTATTTATTTTCGCTTTGTCTGCCCTACTAGAATGTAAGCTTGATGAGGACAGGGACTTTGTCTTTGGATAGTGCTTTATCTTCAGTACTTAGAACAGTGCTTCAAACATAATTGCTCAACAAATATATATTTTTAAGTTAATGCTAGCACTAGAATGGGTTAATAGGAATGTGGATGACTCTGAGATTCAATAGCCTTCTTTGGATACTGTAGTTCAGGAGTTGGCATCCGAACATGGTTCCGACCTAATTCTTGTCTATAGGGAGTGGGTGAGGACGTGAGCCTGTGCTGATTCATTCAGTCCTTGATGGTGTCAGTGCTTAGAACAGTGCCGAGTACAGCGTAAGAATTTTATGAACATTGAATTTTTTTACCTTGTAATAGGTGACTGATTGCTTAGAAGTGGTTCTTTTTTTTAAGACAGAGTCTTGCTTTGTTGCCCCGGCTGGAGTGCCGTGGCTTTAGCCTAGCTCCGAGCAACCTCAAACTCCTGGGCTTAAGCAATCCTCCTGCCTTGGCCTCCCAAAGTGCTGGGATTACAGGCTTGAGCAACCGTGCCTGGCCTATCTGAGATATCTTTATTCCCTTTTCATTTGTGAAGCACAGTGTCATTAGATGTAGCATGCACAGTTGAAAGTTCTTTTCTTTCAACACGTGAAAAGTCTGTTAGAAACAGAGGTCAGAGTGATATGATTACTGCTTTGAAGATGGAAGGGGGCCACAAGCCAAGGAATGCACACAGCCTCTAGAAGGAAGCTGGAAAAGACCAGGAAACAGATTCTCTCCTAGAGCCTCCAGAAGGACACAGCCCTGCTAACACCTTTTTTTTTTTACATCAACCTCAAGTGTCAGGACCTGCTAACACCTTTACTTTAGCTCAGTGAGATTTATTTTAAACCTCTAGAACAATAAGATATAAATTTGTATTGTTTTAAGACACTAGATTTGTGGTAATCTGGTGCAGCAACAATAGGAAACACATATAAGCCTTGAAACCTCATTTCACATGTGGCTACCCATGTGGGCACGGGAGTCAAACTTCCTGCATTCAGATTCTATCCTCTGTCACTTAATGTGCTGTGTGACCTTGGACAAGGTACTTCATGTCGCTGAGCCTGTTTCCTTATCTATAAATCGGGGATGAGGTAATAATGCTCAACTACCCATTGAAACATTTCTACTTATATTTCCTTAGGACATATATGTAACATTTTCAAAATTTTTATCTTTTTTCCTTAAATAATAGACTTTTAAAGAGCAGTTTTAGGTTCATAGAAAAATTAAATAGAAAGTAGAGAGATTTCCCTCTACCCCTTAGGGAGCATAGGCTCCCTTATTATCTATATCCCCCACTAGAGCAGTACATCCTTTATAATCAGTAAGCCTGCACTGAGACACCATTATTGCCCAAGGTCCATAGTCTCCATTAGGGTTCACTCTTGGTGTTACAACATTCTATGGGTTTGGACAAACGTATAATGACATGTAGCTGCCATTATAGTATCATATAGAGTAATTTCACTGCTCTAAAAATCCTCTGTGCTCTGCTGATTCATCCCTCCTCACCCCCACCTCCGCAATGACTTATCTTTTTACTGTCTCCGTGATATTTGCTTTTTCCTGAATGTCATATAGTTGGAATCATGTAGTATGTAGCCTTTTCAAATTGGCTCCTTTCACTCAGTAATATGCATTTAAGTTTCCTTCATGTCTTTTTGTGGCTTGATAGCTCAGTTCTTTTTATCACTGAATAATATTCCGTTGACTGGATGTACCACAGTTTATCCACTCACTTACTGAAAGACATCTTGGTTGTTTCTAAGTTTTGGCAATTATGAATAAAGCTGCTATAAACATCCATATGTAGGTTTTTGGGTGGACATAAATCTTTGACTCCTTTGGGTAAATACCAAGGAGTGTGATTGCTGAATCACATGGTAAGAGTACGTTTAGTTTTGTAAGAAACTGCCAAGCTGTCTTCCGAAGTGTCTGTACCTTTTGTATTCCCACCCATATTGCAATCAGTGAGAGTTCCTGTTGCTCTGCATCCTCATCAGCATTTGGTGCTATCAGTATTCTGGATTTTGACCATTCTAATAGGTGTGTAATAGTATCTTGTTTTAATTTGCATTTCCCTGATGACATATGATGTGGAACATCTTTTCATATACTTACTTGCCATCTGTATACTTCTTTGGTAAGGTGTCTGTTATAGTCTTTGGCCCATTTTTTAATTGGGTCATTTGTTTTCTTATTGTTGAATTTTAAGAGTTCTTTATTTTGGATCATAGATTTTTTTTTTTATTGGATATGTCTTTTGCAAACATTTTTCCTCAGTCTGTGGTTTATGTTCTCATTCTCTTGACAGTATCCTTTGCAGAGCAGAAATTTTTAATTTTAGTGATGTCCAGCCTGTCGATTCTTTCTTTCATTTATCATGCCTTTGGTGTTGTATCTAAAATATTGTTGCCAAACCCAAATCATCTAGATTTTCTCCTATGTCATTTTCTAGGAGTTTTATAGTTTTGTATTTTACATTTAGGTCTGTGATTCATTTTGAGTTAATTTTTGTGAAGGGTTGAAAGTCTGCATGTAGATTTGTTTTTTGTATGTGGATGTCCAGTTGTTCCAGCACCATTTGTTGAAAACTCATATTTAGTTTTAAACTTATTCTTCCCTCATTCCTATGGCAGGGGAAATAGCAGCATGTCTACCAAGAAAGAAACCCAAAAGTTGTCTTTGATGCCATCTTCTCCTTGCATTCAATGGATCACCAAACTTTTAAATTCCGCCTCATAAATACTTTGAAATCATTTCTTCATCCTCACTGCAACTCTGCTATTTGAGGCCCTTGACTATCTCTCATCTAGGGTCCTGTGATAAACTCCTGCCTTGGCTACCTGGCCAGAGTCCCACCTTCTTCTCATTCATCTTTCCTACTCCTACCAGAATGATCTTTCTGGAAAGCAAATCTGATCATCTCTATCTCTCACTTAAAACACTCCAGAAATTACCTATTTCATTTAAGATAAAATCAAATTCCTTTTCCTGGCTTAAAAGGTTTTTCCTGATTGAGTCCCAGCCATCCTCACAGTCAGTGCTTATTGTATTGACCCCTTGAGGTTTCTGGAATAGGCCCTGATCTCTCTTAGCCTGAGACTTTTGCTTACTGCTGCTCCTTTTTCTGAAACCCCCACCTCTAAGTATTGAAGATGTGGCCAGAGATAAGAAGTCCAAGTCAGTTAGGTCTCACTGGCCTAAAACGAAAGTATCAGCAGGGCTGTATCATTCTAAAGGCTGTACGGGAGAATCAGTTCTCTTGCTTTTTCTAGCTTCTCTTAAAGTTGGGCTAGATGCCCCTTCTGTCCTTCTGTAGTACCTCAGTGCTTTCCTCTAGCATGGCATTGATTGTATATTATTGCGATAATCTCTTTTTTTTTTTTTTTTTTTTGAGACAGAGTCTCACTTTGTTGCTGTGGCGGGAGTGCAGTAGTGTGATCATAGGTCACTGCAACCTCAGACTCCTGGGCTCAAGCAATCCTCCTGCCTCAGCCTCCCCAATAGCTGGAGCTAAAGGCACGCACCATCATACCTGGCTAATTTTTGTATTTTTTGTAGAGATGGGGTCTCATTCTTGCTCAGGCTGGTCTCAAACTCCTGAGTTCAAACGATCCTCCTGCCTCGGCCTCCCAAAGTGCTAGGATTACAGGTGTGTGCCACAGTGCCCGCCATGAGACCATGTTAATTTCTTTTAAAAGCAATGAAAACACTTTAAATTTGCTGATTGTGGTCTTATTGTGATACATTACAGACACTAAAATAAAGAGTAGTATTGCAACAGACACCTGTCTACTCAGCACTGAGATTAAATGTTAGTAATTTGCCATATTTGTTTCAGATTTCTCTTATTTCTCTGAAGAAATAAGAGGTTATAGGCATAAGTATTCCCTTGCAAACAGACTCCGAGAGAAAAAAAAAAGACACAAGTAAAGCTCCACCCCCTCCCAAACCTTCCTCCCCCTTCCCTCACTAATGGTAAACACTACCCTGAAGTTGGTGCAGAAAAGTCTTTTTACTCACTTGTTTCCCCGCACTAAAGAGCTGGTGCCTTAAGGTGTACTTTTGTTGTGATTTCTCTATTTCTGGGGTTTAGCACAGGCCTTGCCACTAAATGCTTGTTGAACAACTGGTTGAGTAAACTAGCCTCAGCTCGAGTGACTTTAAACTTGCCACCTTCTAGAGCGGCTCTTTCCGTTTTCCGGACAGCTCTGCCTGCCACTCTTACTTTCATGGAAATGTGATCCTTCTCTGAGAAGGGCTGAGATTATTGTGGGGGCAGAAAGAAACAAAGGACAGAACAAATTTTGGAATCAAACCTACTGGATATGTGCCTTTCGGCAATTGCTTTATCTCCCCGGATGTTTAATTTCCTCTTTTGTAAAAATGAGGCTAATAATACTCATTTAGCAGGGGTTTTCTGAGGATTAAATTAAATAACGAATGGGAATGTGCCCTTTATAGCGGAATAGGTGCTCAATAAATGTTACCATTCCCATAAAAGTAATTAAGTATTTTATCTTGTCCGTTTTTGTCTCTTAGACTCTTCCCCTGGCAGGCTCTGTTAATTATTTTCTTTCCCCGTTTCTGTGTTCCTTTGCACCTAATGTCCTCGCACTCACTCCGTCTCCCCAGCCTGGAAGGGAGCTCCACCATGCTCTGCCTGTCCCTAACCAGATGCCCTTCCGAGGTCTGGCTTTAATGTTAGAGCTGCGTTTGTTGTTTTCCTGTTGCTGTTGTAACAAATGACCACAAACTTCCCTGGCTTAAAACAATACTCAGTTGCTATCTTATTAAAGTCTGGAGGTCAGAAATTGAAATCGGGTCCTACTTGGCTAAAATGAAAGTATTCACAGGGCTGTGCCCTTCCGGAGGCACTTGGGAAGAATCTGATTTTTCCTCGTCTCTTTCAGCTTCTAGAGGCTGCCCGTGTTCCTTGGTTCATGGCCAGATATTACTCTGACCTCTGCTTCCGTGGTCACGTCTGTTTCTCTGATTCTCACATTCCTGCCTCTTTCTTTCACTTGTAAGAACCCCTGTGATTACCTTGGGCCTACCCAGACAAACCAGGGTAATCTCCCCACCTCGAGTCTTAATTTAATCATAGCCGCAAAGTCCCTTTTGCCATGTACGATGCTATATTCAAAGGTTCTGGGAATTAGGATGTAGACGTCTTTGGGGGGCATTTATTCTGCCTGCCATACTAATCAAGTCAAACTCATTCATTTATTCCACAACGATTCACTTATCACCTACTCTGTGTCAGGCCTTGTTTTAGTCTGTGGGTTTTCAAACACAAATAAAAATAATATCTGGGCCTCACATTGCTTTCATTCTAGTGGAGAAACTGTTGGCAGTGGCTCTATCTTACCAGAGTATTTCTAAAAATGTTGAGGGAAAAGGAGAATATCTCATGTTTAACGGTTACCCAAGACTTAATGCTCTTTTAATGGATGGAGAAGCAGAAAATGGACGGAGCGTAGGATTTCTTGGCTTGTGCCTACCCCAGACTTGGGTGTGTGCGTATGTGCCAATCAAGTCAAGGTATTCTTAAAATTTCTCTCCCCGTGAGAAACCAACAGAAACGAGACATAAAATTTTAAAGTGGGAAAGAGAACATGGAGAGACAACATTGCTTTTCATTTCTGTTTAGCATGAAGGTTGCATGTGTATATTGCAAGGAGTAGGGAGAATGGTTTACTTTGAGCATCATCTACCCAGTGGAGTAATCTTACCCATTTACCTTCTACCCAGTAGAACAAACACACGGATTCTTTGTCTTTATTTTTCTGACATCATGCTTTTCATGATCAATTTCCAGGATGATCGGAGGCACCATCACATCCTATTCACAGGAATAGGAAATGAGAGAGTGAACAGAGGAATGGGAAATACTTGCAGCATTCTCAGATATATGGGCCTTCGTTGTTGAGGCAAAATTTCAGGAAAAGGGAACAAACCAAAAATAATATTTGCAAGTGTCAAATCAATCATGTCTTTAATCATGTTCCTTTCTCAGAAATGAACAAAAATTATCCTTCTCTAGATAATTTCCTATCTAATAATTTTAATCTGACTCCTTTGAACCCAACTTCCTTCCAAGTCTTCCTCTTGTATGACTGCTAAGAAATGGGCTAATGACATTAGAAGGACAAAAGCTAGAAAGGTTTTCCCTCTTTCCAAGTACTTGGCAACGTGTCATATTTATCGTGGCTGCGGTTGTTGGTTGGGTCCTGGGCTTGTTTATATTTTTCCTCCTTTAGTCCAGAAAGGACCATTAATGGCTGGGATGGCCTTAACATGCAGGAGATTCCCTCTAGCTGCCCTTTTGCTTATTCATTATTTTAAAGGTTGGGATCTTTGTTGAGTCACTTTGGTTGATAGAGATTACCAGGCTCATTTTGTGAAGATTACACTGCCATTCTCTCAGTCAACAAATACTTACTGGGTACCTACTAGGAGAAAGATAGGCACAGGAAGGTGGGAAGTAGGGAAGGAAAGCAACATCTACTAAGTTTCAGTATGTACATGCACTGTGGCCATTTATACTTATTTAACTTTCCTAAGAAATATAAGTCATTATACCTAGAGGTTTTCAGTATGGAAAACTGATTTCTTCAGCCATGCCAGCTCCAACTGCCCGTCTTGTCACTGTGTCGAGAAGGATTGCAAGGCTGAGCTCAAGTGTGAGGGGAATGAGAGGTGGGACCAACACATACTGTCTGCTTTAAGTGTGAGAGAGAATGACGACACCCATGCTGTGTAAATGTTCATTTCTTCATTAAACTCTTCCCGAGTACCAACCATGTACTTAGAACCATGAAGGCACATGTGGATGTAAATGCAACACAGGACAATATGAGGCTAATGCCCATGGAGTACCACAAACACACTGTACAAAAGAAGTGTGCAGTAATTGCTCTGGAATAGTCAGCGAAGGCATCAAGGAACAGTTGTTACATAAACTGAGCCTGGGGTATCAGTCAAGGTCTGATCACTATGAGAAGCAGAACCACTATGAGAGTTATAGAATGAGGAATTTATTATAGCGATTAGAATTACATAGGTGTGAGAGGATCTGGGGAAGTAAGGTCCAGAAAGGAAAGCAGGAATATTAGAAATAAAATCTCTAACTAACCCCCTTGAAACACTGGCACTGGAGGATGAGTGGGAGGAGCGTGCAAGGGAAATCTGAGAAACCAGGGGTATCCAGCTGCTGGCTGGGACCACCAATGGAATTCTTGGAGAAGCTGTAGGAGGCAGCTGGCTCTGCATCTGGTGGTTGGCTGGAGGAGTTGAGTGGCCATCAGGACCAGCAGTTGGGAAGAAGAGGTCAGAACAGGGGAGAATAAGGACCAGTTTGAACCTTGTAGCACCTCTGCTTTTGTCTCTCTCTTTTTTGTTAAACTTCAGAATATTACAGGGGTACAAACATCTTGGTTACATAAATTGCTTTTGTATCATTTGAGTCAAAGTTGCAAGTGTGCCCAGCACCGAGATAGTGTGCTTTGTACCTGACATCCAATCAAGACGTTAACTTTCCAGAACTTACAAATTTCTCTTTTGGTCAACTCAAACCTGGACTCACACAGGAAAAGAGATCCTGGAAAATATGCTTCTAGCTTAACCAAGTTGACACCAAAACCATTATACCTTGAAAAGTGGGACAAATTTGCATAAGAGGAGGAGAGAACATAGCATGTGGGGAAGTCTTGGGAGCTAAGGCTTTGAGGTAGAATGAGTATGTTAGTATTTAGGAAACCACGGGAACACTGAAGGGCTCATGCTGGAAGATAGTGGAAGATAATGTTGAAAGCAAATGTTGGAGTCATTAATTAATTAACTTATTCATTATTTATTTATTGAGCACATATTATCTACCAGGCACTGTAGAATATGCTGGGGGTATAGTGATGAATAAAAGAGGCAGATTTTGGAAGGTTTTGATGAATGTTGGACTAAAATCTTTGTTCAGTTTTTGATCTATCTATTGAGATCTGTCTATCTAACTATAGGAGACTCTTCCATTTGGAATAACTGGTCAGTTGAATTTCTGCCCTTAATTCAACCCAACCAACACGTAAGCTCCTTCTCTGTACAAACCACTTGCAGGCACACTGACATTGTCCTCTCAAACTGTGAGACACGGCTGCACCAGATAATACTCGTTAGAGTAGAAATACTGAGTCACTGTCTTTCCTGCCAATTTTCTAGAATGGTTTGTGCCTACATTTTTTAAAAGGTGAAAGATTTATACGATCTGAAGAGAAACCAGAGTATATGTGCCTACATTTTTTTATACTCTATTTTTACTGTATGTGTCCACATTTTATTTTATACCGTGATTTCCTTATTCCAAAGCAAAATTCTTCCATCAGGCACTTAAGTGAGCCAAACTATTATAATTATAAATTAATACATGCAGATTAAATTGCCCAAACCCACCAGTTTTTGTTGAAACAATTGTTATTTCAGTATTCTATGAAAATGTTGATGCATAATTCCTATCAGTTTATCTTCAGGAATATGTGAGCTCTGTGCTAGGAAACTGTAGCACAGCTTAGCATTGTGGTTCATGCTACGCATGTGTGATCTCATTTAACCCTCACAAAAGCCCTAGAAGGTAGGTACTATTATTGGCCCCATTTTGCGGGAAAGGGAAAACGAGACTTAATGAGATTAAGTAATTTGCCCGGATTATATAACTAGTAAGAGGCTGAACTAGGAATCAACTCTTCTTAACCACTCCACAGACAATAAAGGAGCAGCCAACTTGGCAACTAGTGGCTTAAAGACTCCTCCAGGTGATTCAGGAGGAATATTTTCTAGGCAGGGAGATTGTCTAAAAATATCACTCATAGTCTTAATAGATACAATCTGAGAATAAAGCATCTGTTGAGGGAAATCTGCCAAGCAAAGGGAGAACTTTGAAGTCTTTAGGCTGCACTGCAGTGGTGCAAATTGGCATGCAAGCGTTTCCTCTAGACCTCAAGATGCAGACACCTGCGTGTCAACGCCTCCTTGTGATACTGGGATAGCTTTGAGCATTGTGTGGTGGGTACATTTTCTTCAAAACTAACCCGTAAGCTTGTTGTTGATAATGCGGGTATGCTGCCATTCCTGCTAAATAAGAAATAAAATGAGGATCTCATTGCAAGACGTGTGTGCGTGTGTATATGAGAAAGAACAGCGAATATTCCCAGAAGAAGAACTGAACTGAAACCCAAAACGAGATCTAATCTTTGAAGGGTTGGCCACGGGGTCAGTAGCTTTTCCCTTGTTTCATTTCTGTTTTACCACGTCCTGCTGCCCAGATCCTTACTGAGGTGTTTCTATCAGCTTGACAGACTCTGTAGTCCTTGATACAGGACACATTGTCCTCACTCTGCTGCATCTAGTAATAGATTTCTACATTAATTTTTAGGTTACCAAGCAGCATCACATTTTCCCCAGCTTAGTGAGGTAGACAGTTGGTGGTGCTGCAGGGGAGAGGGTGCACAGGTCTATGACCAAAGCGGAAGGTCTACAACCAATGGGCTGCCTTCTTTACAGCACAGACTCCCAAACGAAATGTGACAAATGGGCAGAATCTCATAAGTATTCCAGCTCTTCACTTCCCTAGTTTGATTACACCGTACTGGACGGCATTTGGAACTTGGTTCAGGGTGCATATAGTTGAATTATGCAATTTGCTGACATGCAATTAACTGGAGTAGCAACACATTCAATCTAATGGGGGCCAGACAGAGACTGCATAATTCTTAGGAGCACAAGCTGATTATGCAGTTAAATGGTATGCACTTAAGAGAAGTGCACCACGTCTATCCGATCCCATTTCTTCCGACAGATTCCTCACGGCACTTCACCCGAGTCTTTCTGCTTTTATGGTCAAACATATTCTAACCTGTGTCTACTTGAAATGAGAACCTTACAGTTCATATGCAGATTTGGGATTCATTTCTTTTGAAAATCAATCTTTTAAAATCATGACTCTAAGACACACAGATGGGTAGGGAAATGGGAAAGGAAAGGGGACGAATCTGGGGTTTGATATGTCTGGGTCTTGGGGTTAGAGAACAACACCTGATCTGTACAATTTTGGATGCTTCGTTTTAGTTTCTTTGGGGTGAGGGATGATGGTTAGGAAGTTGAGTTTCAAATGCAAACGTGAGGTGCATGAAAAGATTTCTTTTTAAAAGCAAAGTCCTTTGTACTCTATTTTTTTTAAACTTGAAAATGGATATTGTAGAAAGGGGGCCCTTTTACGAGAAACTCCAATTAAATGACATTCATTGAGCATAGCCAGTTTTAAGTTACTCTGATGATGATGGATTGTTAATTTAATTTGGCAGGTTTTACTGTTTGGCTGTACGCTTGCTGCATGCCCTGGATTGACCTGAATCCTTTGGGGGACCCCAAGAAATATAAAATATGGCTGCCTGTCCTCAGCCTCCTTGGGAGGTCATGACCCATGCATACACAGTAATCGAGGAACAATGAAACACAGCATATGATTAGGTGTCAAAAGTGGTTGTTAAAGAGAGTAAGGGGTAAAAGAAATCAGAGAAGTGGATATTGAACTGGCTAGAGTTTTTCATCACTAGAGGGAGACAGAAGGAGAAGCAAGTGTCAATGCTTTACGCATATTAGATCAATCAAAACAACTCTGGAAAGGCATTACTATCCCCAATTTACAGATGAGGAAACTGAGGCTCAAGGATGTCGAGGAACTTGCTTATGCTCCACAGGTAGTCGGAATCAGTCAGAATTTAGAAGGCCTGTCTGTCTCCACGATTCCTCCTTGATGGTGGTCAAGAGGCCGTGGCAGATGGGCAGTGGAGATTCCGACATCTGCTGGGAGAATTAACTGCGTGACTGTCATGGTCTCGCCCAGCCCCGGGGTCCTGTGGTCTGGAAAGATTTCGAGGAGCAGGGGGGAGTTGTGGTCTCAGTTTTGTGGGGAACTCCTTTTTACCTAGCAGAAAAGACACCAGCCTTATAGATGCAGCTTTTCCTGAGTTGAATAACTTTCTGCAGGTTCAGCAAAACCAAATGTGGTGACTGAGCAAAGAACAGAGTAACTCAGCATTTGGGACTGGCGTTGTGGCCAGTCTTCCGAGAGAATGACAAAGATTCATGGAGTCACATAATCATCAAATTCTTTTTCCCTAAAGGAGAACCTGCTTATGGCCTGCCAGGAATAGGTAGCCAGATATGACTGGGACCAGCTGAGACTGAACTGGTCCTTTCTTAGATTTGTATAAAAGCACTTTAGGGCTTCCTGTTAACTCAATAACTTACTCCCCAGCTGTATTAGTTTTCTACTGTTGCATAATCAATGATCACAAACTTAGAAGCTTAAAATAACACCCATTCACTATCTGATGGTTTCTGCGGATCTGTACATGTATGGCTTAGCTGTTCCCCTGCTCAGAATCTCACAAAACTGCAATCAGGTGCCAGCCAGGGCTGCATTCTCATCTTGGGGGAAGACTACTTCCAAGACCATGCAGAAGGTTCACAGAATTCAGTTCCTTGCAGCTGTAGGACTCAAGGTGTCTTCTTTTTTAGGTGTCACTGTGCTTTTGGAGAGCATTTTATAGTTTGCATATGGTTTTCCAGTCTAAAATTAGCCACAGACGTACTCCTCCTATCCTTAGTTAAGAAGTCCACCATCAAACAGTTGCCCAGGTCTGGCGTGGTGGTTCAGGCCCATAATCCTAGCACCTTGGGAGGCCAAGGCAGGAGGATCGCTTGAGGCCAGGAGTTTGAGACCAGTTTGAGCAAGACTGAGACCCCATCTCTACAAAAAATTAGCTGGGTATGGTGGTATGTGCCTGTAGACCCAGCAACTTGGGAGGCTGAGGCAGGAGGATTGCGGGAGCCCAGGAGTTTGAGGTTGCAGTGAGCTATGATGATACCACTGCACTGTAGCCCAAGTGACCGAGTGAGACCCTGTCTCAAAAAAAAACAAAAACAAAAAACAGTTGTCCAAACCAAAATCCTGAAAGTCACCCTTGATCCCCTTTTGATTCCTCAACACATCTGCAAATCTTATGGGCCACACCTCCAAAATAAATTCTGACTCCACTAACTAGTTTTCATTTCACAGTCACGGCCACTGGCCAAGCCACCATCATCTCTTACCCAGCCTCCTACAACAACCTTCTTACTGCCCTCCCCACTTCCCTCTAGTCCTCCCCAAATCCGTTCTCCACAGACCAGCCAGGGAAGTGACAGTAAGATCATGTCACTCACTCCCTTACTCAAAATCTTCCCATAGCTTCTCATTGTAATTACAATAAAATCCAAACTCAAATCCCCCCATGATCTGGTCCCTGTTCCCTCTCTGATTTTATCTCCTACCAATTTCCCCCTTGGTCATCATGTTTTGGCCATGCTGGCTTCCTTCCCTTCCTCAAATGTAACATGATCTTGTCTGCCCATAGTCTTTGCCCTTACTTCTCCCTCCATGTGAAATTCACTGTCCCTAGACCTCCACAGCCTGGCTACTTTTCATTATTCAGGTCTCAGGTTAATGTCATCACTTTATAGAGAACGTCCCTGACTGCTTCTTCAAAGTAACAACCACCTCTCAACCTAAACTCACCCTTCATTCCATTACTCAATTTCCTTTTTATTGTAGCACTTACTACCATCTAAAAATATCTTCTTCCTTCCTTCCCTGCCCCTTCTTCCTTTCCTCCTTCTCATTCTCCTCCTCCTTCTTCCTCTCTCTCTCATTCTCTCTCTTTCATTCATTCCCTCTCTCTCTCCTTACTTACGTGTCTACGTTTTACATGATTATTGCCTTCTCTTCTTTCTGGAACGTAAGCTCCGTGAGGGACTTTCAGCACTGTGCTTGGCATATAATAGATGTTGAATAAGAATATGTGGAATAAATAAATGAACCTTGTAAGGAATGTATTAAAAGGACTAATAATTCCCACTTTAATTAGCAATATTAGGTCACTTTCCAAAAGTGAAAATTTCCCCATGAAATCCCCATGTTTTATACATTTTTGTTGCCCCAGCAGTCACTAGTATAGGGTCCCAAGGAAGAGGACAGAGCAATGGTTAGGGAGTCGGAAGCCTGACTCTGCTGTACAGTGGGTGACCTTGGGCAGTTATTTAACCTCCCTGAGGCACAATTTCCTCATATGTAAAATGGGGACAAAATAGTACTTGCCTTATAGGGTGATGGAAATCACATCAATTAGTATAGGTGAAGCCTGTAGCTCAATGATTGACGTATATTGAAGGCAATAGATTTTCTTCTTTTACTTTTGACTGCTTTTCTTTTTCTAGACAGTCAATTAATACTTGAGCTAAATTATTGACCTTTCTATAGTTTTCAAACTGTTTTAACAAATCATCTTATTTCTTTTCAGTTTCTTTAGTCCCAACAAGGGCTTCTTTCCTGACTTCAAGCACAAATGTGAGCGGCATTCACTGCCCGAATGATAGCGACCTTGCCTCACTGAGAGGTGCTTACATTCTCCCTTCCAGCCTTCGGTGAGCTCCCTGGTCATGGGCTAAGTCCCTGCTGAGGGGGGTGAAGCTACCAAGGCTCGGTGAGGTTTTGTTTTCAACTGGTGAGTGGAAACGCTTCAGGTCTTAGGCCGGTTCCAGAGAGTCTGGCCGCTGGCTAGATGGTGAGAATCCTTCTTACTATGCTTTCTTTCGAGTGGAAAGAGCGCCCCCTTTCTCCTTTTTTTTTTTTTTTGAGACAGAGTCTCAATCTCTTGCCCAGGCTAGAGTGAGTGCCGTGGCGTCAGCCTAGCTCACAGCAACTTCAAACTCCTGGGCTCAAGCGATCCTACTGCCTCAGCCTCCCGAGTAGCTGGGACTACAGGCATGTGCCACCATGCCCGGCTAATTTTTTGTATATATTTTTTAGTTGGCCAATTAATTTCTTTCTATTATTAGTAGAGACGGGGTCTTGCTCTTGCTCAGGCTGGTTTTGAACTCCTGACTTTGAGTGATCCGCCCGCCTCGGCCTCCCAGAGTACTAGGATTACAGGCATGAGCCACCGCGCCCAGCCACCCCTTTCTCCTCTTTTACCCTCTTTCTTATTTCCTTCCTCTCTCTTCTCTTTTCCCTGTCACTGCCATCTTTTCTCTTCTGCTTCCCCAGTCTATGTTAACATGATCCCTCTAATTGAAATCCTTCTGCCTCTGGCTCTCTTTGCAAGCTCTCTACAGGAAGCAGCAACCAGAAGAAGGGTTGCCGACTGGCAAGCAGGAGTCAGCCATGTTCATATTTTTGGTTTTGCTGCTTGCTAGCTTTGTGGCCTTGAGCAAGTTCCTTCATTCTTGGTGTCTCTGTTTCCTCACTGGTAAAATAAGAATAATATAATATTATCTACCTTACAGTTTAGTGTTCTTGTGAAGATTTAAGGGACAATCTGTGCATATTGATGAATATTTAAGTAGGTACCTAAAAAATACTAGTTTTATCTCCCATCTCCATGACCCAACCCAATGGCCAGATCTGAATTTCACTTCAAAAATAAGAGTCAAACTGATGCTCATAGCAGCTCTATTCATAATAGTCAAAGATTAGAAGCAACCAACATGTCCAACAACAGGTGAACGGATAAACTGTGGTCACAGCCTAGCCACACAGTGGAACAGTACTCAGCAATAGAAAGGAATGGAATGAACTATCAATGACGCTCAAAGACAGTATGCTGAGTGAAAGAAGTTACACACAAAACAGTTCATACTGTATGATTCTATTTATATGAAATGTGAGAAAAGAAAAATCTCATCTATAGTGACAGACAGCAGACCAGTGGTTGCCTGGTGGTAGGGGCAGGAATTGACTGGTACAAATGAATGTTTTTGGATGATGGAAATGTTCTATACCTTGAGTATGGTGGTGGTTACATGGGTATATGACTTTGTCAAAGCTCATAGATATATACAATTAAAATGAGTGCATTTTATTGTCTGTAAACTATACCTCAATGAAGTTGATTTAGAGAAATAAGAATCAAGAGAAAATGACAATTTGGATAACCCACACTTGGGAGTGCCTGGTAATAGCGATTTTTCCTTTATTACCTATCATCTAAGGAAACAGAGGGAAAAAAAACCACTTTTGTTGTACAGGTATTCCAGTAAGAGGTGCTGGCCACTCCTCCTCGGAGTGAGGAGGAGTTTTGAGCGCAGTGTTATACTTTCATGGTTTGGGAAGGAGGACGTCTGTTGCGTCCCATCAGCTTTGATCCTTTGTTCGCAGAGGGCATGGGGTGTGTTATATTACTTTATAAAGCCTTCTCGAGTTCCGCCCATCTTCTTTCACTGCTCCACTTTCCCCTTCCATTGTCTTCCTTCCTTTGTAATTCTTTGCCTGCCAAGTTCTGTGAGGTTCTGAATCACAGAAAAACAGATCACCTCACATTAATCTGAAAAGCCAGGTTCAAACAGGAAAAGTAAGCAGGAAAAATTCAGACAATTGTCTTGAGATAATCCAAACTAAACTTCTGCTTTTTACCTTGTTCTCATGGTAATCTGGGTTTCTTAGACTGAATAATTGAGACTAATTCTTCATTACTCCTCCTTTCTGTGCCAGTGGAGAAACACAGTGAGTTCCTGAGAGTTTGTAGATCAGAGAAAAAAGTTCACAAAATATGCAAGTACTTTGGAATCAGTTCTAATAAGCAAATTTTAAAAAGAAATTATAAACAATTTATAATAAAAGATTAAAACAATGTAGAACTACATAGAGTAAAATATAATATGCTTTTTTTCAATTTACCAATATGCTTAAAAATCTTTTCATGCTTGTACATATATTAAGTTGAATCATATGAAATTGCTGTTTCTTTAGGTCAATAGCAGTAAAGAATTGGCAGGTTCATATGGTTAACCTAACATATCTATTCTAATATTAATGGCTACATAGTATTGCATTGTATAGTTATACCATAATTTTTTTAACCATTCCTCTATTGATGGACATTTAGATTGTTTTCACTTTATTTTTCTAATATAAACAGAACTGTACTAAAATAAAAATATATATTAGTATATAATATGTATATATATCTTTGCATATATATGTATGTGTATATTTGTATATGTGTGTATATATATCTTTGTACCTATCTATGTTTGTATACATGTATCAGTATTTCTGTAGAATAGATTGAATAGATTCTTAGACATGTAACTGTGGGTCAAAGGATTTATATATTTTAAGTTTTGATAATTAGTGCCAAAGTGTCCTCTAAAGTGACTCTAACAATTCATATCCCCAGAGTGTCCTTTCCCCTTAAAACTCTCAATAATCCAATGTGTAAATTGGTTTTGAAACATTTTGAAATTAGTTATTTTATTCAGCAAAAGATGCAAGAAAGACCTATGTATGCCCAGCTCTGTGCTCAGGCTGCGAAGTAAATATGTGCATAATTAATGCGGTTACTGCCTTCATAGTGTGTGTATTCTGGTTGGTGAGACAAGACTAATGTACACACACACACACACACACACACACACACACAGTGGCAATGATTTGTCATAATTACCAATCATCTCCTGCAAGATTAACTGAAAATACACTGCCTATAGTGAGGGTCCATTGGAGTCAGACAGAACTGAGTGGCCTTGCCAGTTGCTCCACTGACTATGTGCATGATCTTGGGTTTCTTTGTATGTAAAATAGGATTGATAATAAAGTTTCTTCATGGAGTGGTTGTGGAGATTGAAGGTACAGTGCCTGGCACCAAGGAAGAGCTCCATGAATGTTAGCTACTGCCATTGCCTTCATTCCAAGAGCATGTGCCTGCTTCAGGGGCCTATTGTCCTCTTTCTTATGATGTGGCATCGAGCACTGAATACAGAATGTTTCTTATGTGGTATGTCTAGCCCTGAGGAGGTAGGGTCTATACCCCCCTCATTTTGGACATTGCATTTCTATTAGTACAACCTGATTTCTAGGGTTTCTGCTCTAAAGTCATTTTGTTCTAAGAACTTTAAACATTCTCCAGAAGGAGGATTGCTCATTGCTTTTTCACAAAACCCCAATTCTTGATTGAAAAAGGGCCATTGCAATTACCACTAGTGTATTTTAGAAAGAAGATGGAAAGGGGAAACACTGTAGATATTTCTAGCCAAAAATAGAATGGTGCAAAGTTAAGCCAAGGAGATGTTTACCCATAACAGACAAACTTGCTGCATTTATTAGTAATGTTTCAGAAAATACTGTTTTCTTCCAGGTATGTAAATTTTGTGTTCACTGTGGTAGCATAAACAGGTGGGTGGAAAAGTGTCTGGTCCATTATGCATGACCATGAAAGTACTGTAGTCCATAAACATACAGCTTCCTTCTCCAGTACATTTATTAAATCTGTTCCAATTAATTGCCCATTCGGTGCTCAGGTGGCTGTAGCAACTATTGCTCAACGGAAACTGTGAAAAAAGATCAGAGAAATGTAAACAATCGACATTCTAACAAGAGGGCATTGTCCTCATAGGAAACTCATTAGAAAAAGGACTTTGGTGCATATAAATCGCCTTTGGAAGGAGGCATCTCCATCCGCTGCTGAGGAGACCCTGACAACGTGGACAGGTCTGGATTGACAGGCAGCAGCAAGGAAATGCTAAAATGCCACTTAGAGGCAGTGCTGAAACCACTGCCGCTCCCTCAGACCCAAGGTTTTCTGTTTAAGGAGTCCATTGGCATAATTATTTGTATCAGTAAGTGATTCATAGGCTACTTGGAACAGGCTACCTGTTCTCCCCCAGAGGGTCTTAACCTATTTAGGGTCAGTGGATCCCTTTGACTATCTGATGGAAGAAAGTTCTAGTTCCTGTCTCCAGAAAAATAGCACTGCTCATATACACCTAGGATTTTGCATATAATCTCTAGGGCCGCATAGATGCCTCGGAAGTACCTGGCTTAAGAACCCTGCTTTGTGCTCATGTTCTGTTTTCTTCATCCTGCACTCCTAACAGTGTCACTGGTGGTGTTTCCTTCCCATGATGGATGTCTGCTGAGCTTCCTCGCATCCCACAGATTTGACCCTTCCTTCAAGTCTGGTTCATGTTCACACTCTTGGAGTTCTTAGTGCTCTGAACTCCTAGGGCACTTGTAGTTGGTAACACTCAACTTAGTACCCAATTATATCTAGGTCACCCTGTGCCTATCACTAGCATAGTGTGTATATATTCATTTATTCAACATATCTTTAATGAGTGCCTACTATGTGCCAGGCACTGTTCCCAGACACTATTGTACTGTATTATAATCAGTATCATACAGTCAACTTGCCGACTTGCCCCATAGACTGTGTCTTCTGAGGCAGGGACCAGATCTCCCACCTTGCCATATCTCTTTCTCTTGTCTTATTGCCGAAGTCTGGTACATAGTACAGAGCCTGGCAATGGAAAAACTCAGTAAATATTTGTTGAATATCTATTTTTGCCTCACCTCCATACCTTCAAACATGCTGTGAAATCCTCCTCTTTCTTTTACTGCTTGCAAACAAATTCTTATCAATCTAAACATCACTTCCTCAATAAAGTGTTTGCTATTTGTTTTGTTTTTCTTGTAGAGACAGGGTCTTGCTCTGTTTCCCAGACTAGAGTGCAGTAGCCGATCATAGCTCACTGTGAGCTGTAACTCCTGGGCTCAAGTGATCCCTCCACCTCAGCCTCCTGAGTAGCTGGGACTACAGGCACACATCACCACGCCAGGTTAATTTTTTTTTTTTTTAATTTAAAGATGAGGTCTCACTATATTGCCCAGGCTAGTCTCCAACTCTTGGCCTCAAGCGATCCTCCCACTTCAGCCTCCCACAGTGTTAGAATTACAGGTGTGAGCTACTGCACCTAGCCAGGAATTTTTTTTTTTTTTTTTTTTTTTTTTTTTACCCCTAGGTGAAGTTAAGTGCCCTCACACAATGTTTTCAAAAGACTTTGGACTTTCCCTAACACCGTACTTTATCGTACAGTTGTCCCTCAGTATCCTCAGGGGATTGGTTCCAGGAACCCCTTGATACCAAAATTCTTGGATGCTCAAGATCCTTATATAAAGTGGTATAGTATTTGCATATCACTATGCACTTATATACTTTAAATCATCTCTAGATTATATATAATACCTAATAAAATGTCAATTCTATGTAAATAGTTGTTATACTATATGTTTTATTTGTATCATTTTTTATTGCTATAGTGTTATTTTTTATTGTTTTTTTTCCCCCAAACATTTTCCATCTGTGGTTGGTTGAATCTATGGCTGCGGAACGTGCAGATACAGAGGGCTGACTGTAATTCCTTATTTAATACTTGTACTCATTGTTAGAATATAAGCTTCAGTAGGACAGGGGCCATGGCCCCTGTATTCACCTCTGTATAGCCAGAAACTAGGACACTGTATATAGTCCTTTACTACTCAAAGTGTGGCTCAGGGACCCGCAGCATCAGCATCCCCTGAGAGCTTTCTAGAATGTAGAATCTCAGGCTCCAGCCCAGGCCTCCTGAATAAGAATCCCCAGGTGATTCACAGACACATTAATGTTTGAAAAGCAGTGGTCTAGTACAAATGCATTCCATAAATACATGCCAGTGTTGAGCTGACCAGCACAGGGCCTCGCTCACAGTAGGCACTCAGTAGTATTTGAGGAATGAATATTGTCTTTCACTGTTCTACATTCACTGTGTTTTCTTCAACTAGCTTATGAGCCAAACTCTGGGGGTCAGGGTCATGATTTGGCCTTTGTTTTTATCTCTATGACTTGTAACTCAGCACGGAATACATAATAGGTATTCGGTAAAGACTCAAAGCCAACCCGGAACTTCCATGTTAAGTAATATATTATCCACCAGACTGGATTCATGCAAAATAGTTTGAAGTGTGGGGTGTGTGTGAAGTGATCAGGGATGTTTCCAGTTGTCTGGAGACCCTCAAGTCTTGATAGCTCTACTCTTAGTCTCAAGCTTCATTGCCAAAAGGAACATCCCATGTAGGGCAAAAAAACAGAGAGGCCAGATTGATGAGAACTTTGATTTCTGGTTTTCAGTCTTAGGACACTGTTTGGTTTGAAGAGGCCTAATTATGCCACTTACACAAGCAAAAACAGCCAAGCAGATCCTTCTGAGTCGTATGTTGCAGTATAATTGCCTCTTCCATATTTTCTCAAGGAAAAAACATTTGCTTTTTGGCATTTGGTCTTAGTATTAGGACAACTTACAGACTGTGGGCAAAGGCTTTGTGAAAATAGGCATATTGATGCATAAGGTTGGTTTTTCTATTTTAATAGGTGAAAATAAAATTTGGATTCAAAAATTATGTTGATGCATTTAGTGAATACTCTCGATATTTTGGGCCAATGATGCACTCAGTTAAACCCAGCAGACACTTCTCGAGTACCTCCTGAGCTTGGTGATGCCGATTCAATCTTTGACCTTGAGGAGCTCGAGTCTAGAGAGAGAGACTGTATCCCTATTTTTTTTTTAAGTATGTGTTTATTAGAATGTCAAACTCTAATTAGAGTGACAAGAATCTATGTTTCTTTACAGTTGTGAGATTTTAGAAAGAAGAATTGGAATCTTGGAATCTTGCAACCTTTGACTTTTAGATTATAGATTACCAACTTTCCAAAATAGTTTAAAGATTGTCCTTCATTGGAAAGAGTCACATAGAATAGCAAAGATGACCATCAAACAGTGTCTCTCTGACTCTACCCAGCCTACTCTAAGAGAATGTCCACCATCTCAATTCCTTGCTGACAGTTCTGGAAGAACTCAAGGAGGTTCTCACCTGTACTCCACCTGCTGGTCCTTGGCTACTTGGTGGTGGCCATCATTTTGGTACTTTCATTCTCTTGTTCCTTGCAATGAATATTCTTTGGAAACAAAAGCTGGTATCCTGGGTCATCAAAGACACTCTAGTTACAGGCCCACCAAGGGCCTGTCACTGTTGCTGGTGCCAGCAGGCGTGTGTGGCCATGCCTTTATCAGCACCTTCGCCAATTCCAGTGCTGCCACCCACTCTGTCCACAGATACAGTTGACACCTTTTCTTTCCTTTCCTTCCTTGCCTGTGGCCAAAAAGCTCTAAAACAAAACCAGAGCACACACCTGAACCTCGTTAGCAATCTGTTCAGGAGCCAAGTAAACAAGGAATTTCTGAGTCACAGCCTTTCTATTCTGCACTTTAGATCTTCTGCTTGCAACCCCATCAGGCAAGAAAGGCCTGACACAGGAAGCCTACTTTTTGGTTCAGGTATCCTAGACTGTGCCCTGTTTGGTTTCATTTACCACCTTCCTGGGAGGAATCAACTTAACTCAAAATAAATGTAGAAAAATGTATTGTAATAGGGTGTATGCCTATGTTCCCCTCTCTCCAAAATTAGCTCAGAGAAACACTCCTTTTATCCCTACAGTCAGCTCCAGCCTGCCAAGGAGAAGCAGATTTCCTGAGTCTGTTTGTTCTAGACTATCTCATGCCCAGCAGGGGTCTCAGCTGTTTGGTTTTACTGCTCACCTTAGAAATGAGAACAGTCTGGTTTGGTCAAGAGGTTAAAAATCTCAACTGTGTGCACAGCACACAAAGCAGTTAGGACCAAAGGCTTTGGTCGTCAGAGCTGGACTCCAAACCTGAGTCTGCCACTTTCTACCTGCTCTGAGACCCTGTTCCCTTATCTATAAAATGGGGACATCCAGGCCGGGCGCTGTGGCTCACGCCTGTAATCCTAGCACTCTGGGAGGCCGAGGCGGGCGGATAGCTCAAGGTCAGGAGTTCAAAACCAGCCTGAGCAAGAGCGAGACCCTGTCTCTACTAAAAATAGAAAGAAATTAATTGGACAACTAAAAATATACAGAAAAAATTAGCCGGGCATGGTGGCACATGCCTGTAGTCCCAGCTACTTGGGAGGCTGAGGCAGGAGGATCTCTTGAGCCCAGGAGTTTGAGGTTGCCATGAGCTAGGCTGATGCCATGGCACTCACTCTAGCCCGGGCAACACAGTGAGACTCTGTCTCAAAAAAAAAAAAAAAGAAAGAAAAAAAATGGCGACATCCTTCTGATAGTGGGGAACATTGAGATTATGTATACTGTGTTTAACTTAGGTCCTGAATCACAATAATCACTCAATTATTGTTGGCTGTTAATAATAACAAAAA
>CAUYRT010095170.1:0-25637 GCA_963574885.1 Lepilemur ruficaudatus
AATAATATTAGGCATAAACTGATTATTCATAGTCCTTTCTTACTTGGCCTCAGAAATTTATAGTTAATAAAGACATATTTGTTTTTTGTTATAATTTTATTTTTTGGTCAGTTTGGGTTTCAAGTTTTTTAGGGAAATCCATCTTCACATTTCATACAAATAAAAGGTTTAAGTAGTGTCAATTATAGCAATCACAATTTGAACTCAGTTTTCAAAATGCTTAATAACTCTATGCCTGAGGGATTGCAGACTGGCATGAACTCAGACAGGCACAGGGTCACCAAGAGACATTTGACCAATATTTAACTGCCCTTTGACAAAAATCATCTTTTAAATGAAATGAAGCTTCTACAGCTCATTTACAGAGAGCAAATCTGCAAAAATCCCATCAAAAAAAGAGTTTGGTAAATTAGTTCTCTCCTAATAAGGCACCTGTCTGGAAATGTGTACTTAATTATGTAACATTATAACAGATTTCTTTAAGGGTTCTGGGAGAAAAGGACCCACTTTAGATACCCCTTTGAGAGACATATAACCCTAGGGACTCTAATCAAAAACAGAATAGGAATCGGAAAGATCAATAGAAAGATGATACTTTCTAAAGAATTGTACCTCCTCATCTGTGAATAGGTTTATGTGATTATGGAAGCTGATCGGGACCTGTGGTGACCCAGGCATTGTTGGAGTGGTAGTGCCACATTTCTGTGCAGTCAGACACAAACTGACATTCTAATGCCTGCTGCCTTGGGAAATGCCAGAATAGTGCCCGTCAGGAGTAAGCCCCCACAACAAAGAATTACCTAGCTTGGGATTCAATAGAGTCAAGGTTGAGAAACTCTGCCCTAAGGCCATGCCACGTTTGACCACCCTAGGAGGTTATAGAGATACATACTGTTTAGACCCACACCTCTCACAGGGCTGCTAACATTAGTCCATTTGACAGCTTTGGTAATTGTAATGCTTTGGGCAGGGCAAAGCAAAAACAATATCCTGTAACATACTTCCCTTCCAGATTAACACATATTCCTTTCTCCAAAATGCATATTAAATATCACCTTCTATAGGAAATTATTTCCCATTTTAGCATCATCTCCCCATGTGTTCTCATACTACCATATGCTTATGCTACCTGTAGCTCTGATCAAGTTATTTCTTATTTCTCTACTAGATTATAAATCCATCGAAAGCTTGCTGGTTTTATCAATCCTCGTGCATTAACACCTACCAGAGCTTGGCACATACACAACAAATATATGTTGAAGGGAAGAACAAATCAGGGGAACAAACTGGGATTCCCCATGCCTGACATCCACACTGGATTTTCTCAGGACTGTTATGAGCAAGCACATTGGCCACAAGGATATCTGACCCCATGTCTTCTCAGGACAAAAAACTGACTGGAGATTGTCCCACCCCACGGCCTGTAGGTTCAACAGTGTGGTGGTGGGAATTTCTGGCCAGCCACAGCCATAGAGCCACAATGACTTTTACCCAAAATGCTAAAAAATGAAGACTGTAGGGCCAATAACATCTAATCTGAGGCCTAGAATCCCCATGTAGGAGGAACCAGGGACAAAGTTCTTCCTAGATGCCTCTTAAGAGTAATGAGGATAAGATCAGTGTGCTGCTGCTTTTAATGAACTTGACTTTGTAGTCTACATTCCACAGAGCTTCTCCCTTCCTTGAAGAAGGAGGAAGAGTGACCTGAGTAAGTTCGTGGACGGGGTAGTGCTGCAGCCCAGCATTCGTCTCCACCAGGACTCAGCTCACACCTGTACCCAGGTACGAATCTGCTTAAGGTCTGACCATAAACAAGGACAATTCTTATTTTGGATGCCTGTACCTTACACCAGAATCCACAAGAAAGAAGAACTGAGTTTAGAATAGTTTATAAATGTACTTTTTATGTTAAAAACAGTAATCTTGGGATTATAATACAAAGTATCATGTTGAAAATGATAAAAGAGCATCTCTCAAATTTATAGCAAACAAATAATAATTTGTTCTGTATATGATTATGGAATATAAAACAAAATGATCTAATTATTCCAGAGAGCATGGGAGCTATTGCATTACATTGTGCTATTATTTGACAAAGCATGTCCAATAGGATTCTGGCAAAATTCCTGACAGGAGTTGACATCAGGACAAAAAGACAGGGACATTTCAGAACATTCAACTTTATTTTCCATTGGCAAACACAACATAAATAACATACGTTTATTAAATACACAGACTAGCTATGACTTGAATGCCAAAAAATTTCTACTGTACTTTTCATAGTCTCTTTTATTCTTTGTCTCCGCAATATTGAAGACCAGCCTTTAAGACACACTGAAAAATATGCTCAAATATACTGAAGATAACTACCCAAAAAGCTTTACATAGAGGTGACAAAATGCACCTTCCCTCTTAACCAAGCACGTAGGCATGGGATGTTGAGGAGGAAGATGGAGAACTGTACACTTTCTACACCGAGCTTTACCACGTGCATTAAAGTGCCAATGAGTTCAGTGCTGCCTTAGGTGCACTATGAACACAGTACTTACATTCATTTCTTGTGAACAGATCAAGATAATCAGTGCCTGTTTGTAATTTGTTTGCTTAAACAACCTTACGCTAACATGTAAAAAACATTTGGTAAAAGGAGACAGAAAGTCAAGTATTTCTTTTCTCTCTCTCTCTCTATTTCTCTCTTGGAAGAGTTTGGAAGGAGGTGAGCTTAGCGGTCAATAATGACCTGAGTGAGCTTATTATCACTTGCTTTTACAGAAAAGTGCCCTGGCCACTCTTTGCTCTGTCCTCCTGATGCTCCAGTGTGCAAAGATAAATGCAGCCCCTTCCTCTCTTTGTTTCTGGGGTCTGGCCTAAAAGGATGAAGAATTTTAAGAGGTTGGAAGCAGATAGGTTTTCTGCCACATCTTTCTCTAAGTTCTCTTCCTCGCCCCTCCATGCCTACCCAGATGAGTATGCTTTCAAAAGGTGCAAGATATTGAAGTGTATCAGTAAGTCACACCATTTTCCCCTGCTTAACGTTACAGCTTTGATGTCTCCAGACACTGAAAACTACAATAAGGAAACTATTTTCAAATTACTGTTAAGGTTTGGTGATTGGCTAGCTTATGTCTAGACATTGAATTCATTTTCATTAAAGGATCGAAATATTCTAATTCTAAAGTATTTGAGAATAGAATTTAAGAGGTGTACGTTTGAAAAATAACTTTAGAAGTGGGGTCATCTCCAAAATGCTCATAAAGCATGAAAACCCTGATTTATTCTTAATGGTGATCTCTTTCCTTCCTGCCTTTACTCCCATAAGAAAATTGCTCCATCAAAGCAGACTTATCAGAAAACAGATTCAGATGTTTCGCATATTAGGGCATTGGTATATTAAAAATATGAAGTTATTCTGTCTCCTCTATAAATCAACCCCAGCCTTCACCAATAATAAATACTTAAGTTACTTTCTCTCCATGAGAGAGTGAATACATAGGGTGGAGACTAGAGCGGAAGGGGAAAACAGTTTACTTCCTAATGAAGAAGTATGTAATCCATTAGATATTTGCGTTGCTTATTATATGAACTGGTTGATGCAGAATTTCTGAAAATAAAAGAATTTTCATTCTCAGTAAAGAAAATGTGTGACATATAAATGAATATAAAGTATATCTGATTAAATGTATTTCTAGGGAATCATAATGTACTCTTCTTACGATATCATAATGATATAAAACTAAACTTGTATAAATTATAAGCCTTTAAATAGAATCTTCATTTTCGGAATTATAAAACAGAAGATATATAAAATAAAATATTTTTCCTAATTCTCTGATTCATGCTTCATGTGTAATTGCTACTTTTCAGTTTCCTTATAATACTGAACTGATGTCAGCTTCTTAAGAAATATGTAGGTGAGTTTAGGCTGATTTTCAAATTTCATAAATTGGCTCTATCATAACCTATGTCATGAAACATCACAAACATATGTCACCTCTTCACATTTTATTGCAACTCAGAAAATAGTCTTAAGATTAGCCATAGTTGCACAATTCTGTACATTTTTTAGACCTTAATTTTAACAGATTTTGAGATATTTAAAAGCATAAAGCAAGCAACGAACAAGCAGTTGTGAAAATGGATCATGGTTGATGGCCTTAACTTTTTACATAGATAAAACACAGGAAATTCAATTAAGCTTTCAGTGTGTTTGTGGTAATAAATACTTTGCAGTCTCACTATTTCTAGCATTCTGTGTATTTCAAGAGAAGCTTTTGGGACTTGATAATTTTATGAAAATAAGTAGGCACTATGCATTCTAAAATTTCAAAGGACAAAAGTTTTCTGTTTTTTTTCTATGATTTGATTCCTATCCAAAAGAACTATTAAGTGATTGTTGACGTGAAGAAGGTTGAAAGCTGATCGCTAATTTGGACTCAAAAGCTAACAATAATATAAAAGCATTGAATAAATAAAAGTCCTAATCCACTTGAAAATCTAATACTAGAATACTGCCACAGAGTGACCATCTCATTAAAACACTGTTTGTCAGAGTTTTTAGTTTGCCCATAACTCAATGCAAGTGTGGTCACAGAATCTTTCATAGTTAACTTACATGAGATTCACAATTTTTCCTGTAACATGGTCAAGAGATCTTTTACAAAATCAAGAAGTGCTAAGTGGAAATATATGTATATATACCTTTTATTTCAGAGTAGTTTAAATCTGGCACGATTAAACCGTCAAAATAACTTGGTATATAGCACTAGGTAAATTTGGTAAATCTTGAGGTGACACATTTTGTTTCTTCAGCTTAAAATTTTTTTAAAACACTCACCATACTTCCTCTATTTGAAAAGCAAACTGTTGTCATTGGATAGCAGGCCGTCATTCTCTTCTATGACACAGCATAGCACATAAACTCATCCTTTCGAAAATCAGGACTGCTTTGCAAAATTGACATCAGCTGATTTCACATATATTTATACATTCCATTCACTCACTTCTTCCTATGTGCTTTTCTAGGCCTCTTGATTGTATTTTTAGCCAATACTTCAAAGTTTAGGAATTGTCATAATTTATGCATGCATTTTTTTCCTGCTCAGATATATGTATGGGCAGACTTAGTATATGAGAATGAACAAGGGCAATAAACTGCAACATAGAAACAGACGTGCCCTTCTGCTGTGACTGTAGATGTCCACTTTCCAACCACAGCTTCAGCCTCTTCTGCACATCTCAGAAATCTAACCTCAACTGCGATTGAAAGGTAGAAACCATTTGAGGTTTTCCAGGTTACCCTGGACTAACAAATGGTTGCCTAGATAATGAAATTCATATGCCATTTACATAATTTCTTTCTTTTCCTCCTCCTTTTCAAGCATATTCAAAAACTGTCATTCATCCCCTTCTTATGTGTATCCCCAGGACAGGAATTTATTTCATAGTAAAGGATAGGTTCCAGGCTCTTTTGCTTTTCTGCATTTTTGTGGTTTGATGAAAAGTGATATTCTTTTGATAGTCATCTCCATAACCATTTATAAGTATCAGAAGTCTCCTAAATTATTAATACAAATAAAGCACTTGTACAGCAATATGACACTACACCTTTGAAGATAAACTCGTATTTCTGTAATTAAATAAGCAGAAATCCCTCACTTTATCAGTCTGACGGACTGTAATGGCATGAAGCACTTCAACTGTATGGCATGTGCCTCACCAACGTGCACTAAGTTTTGGTAGATTTTTATTCATTCATTTACTGAACAAATATTTACCGGACAATTTCTATATTCCAAGTGCTATGCTAGGTAATAGAAGAAATAACCTAATCATGGTGACATCACTCAAATCCATACTATCCATACTACATGTTTGTCTATCCGATTATAAGCCAGGGTTGGAAGACCACCCAGGAAGGTAAAGCTTCTTTATGATAAGGTCATTTAAGTGCACTTTTTTCCCCTGAAAAAAAGTAAGTAGTTTTATTTTATACCCCATAAGGTGATCTATGGGATACCCAATTCTACAGCATAAAGGGATTTTATAATGGGGTTTTAGTATAGGTTATTTATCATCTTTTCTAAAATCTAAATTAGTGGTACCATAATGAATTACATAAGCACTTTTATAGATTTTGTCATCTGTCTCAATTTGACGTGGTTATTTAAACTATTTGTGATTGACATAGTCTGGTATACAAATTAATCTAATAGAGATATTATACTTGTTAAAGTTAATTCTTCTCCAAATGCTTACTAAACACAAATAAAAATACAGTTATGGTAAGAAGTATAAATAAATATCAAGATTTTAAAAAACTAGAAAAGCAATAACTTTTAATTTAATTATAACTGCAAATTAAGATCTTCACAAGAAAAAGTTAATGGGTTTACAGAATGAATGCTCCAAAGAATATGCAAGCATTTTGTGTAGACTTAACTTAAAGGATAGTTGTGCTTGTTGGGGAGACTTTTTTTAAAAGTGCAATTGCCAAAACTTAATGTAGTGATCTACTTTTGTCACAAAATATTATTCATTTTCTTATCTTATAAATAGACCAAAAACTATGGAAAGTCTTCATTGAACCTTCAAAGTATTTATTTGTTTTATAATCAGAATTGGTATTTAAAGATCCAAAAGACTGGATCTTTTGGTGGAATACTTTTGGGGGAAAAATCAA
The DNA here is from genome assembly GCA_963574885.1 of Lepilemur ruficaudatus. Classification (NCBI taxonomy): domain Eukaryota; kingdom Metazoa; phylum Chordata; class Mammalia; order Primates; family Lepilemuridae; genus Lepilemur; species Lepilemur ruficaudatus. The sequence continues at coordinate 6,680 of CAUYRT010095170.1, forward strand.
GGGAAATAATCAGAGTACCTATATTTAGTGCTCAAATCAGTCCTTAACTAGCATTCTGAAAATCACCTCAGTGACTCTCATAGATCAGTTTCTTGAATTTTTGTTGGGTTTGTGGGAATGCAAAATGTGCACACAGTGTATTCAAAAGAAAGAACAATTAGCAATTTGGGTAGTTACAAACTCCGCCATTTTTCAAACAAACAGAACTGGCTCTTAGAACAAACCTAATTACCAACTCAACCAAAACTTAAACTTTGTAAGATTAAGAACTAATTTGATATATTGAGCAACATTTAAATAACATCAGTAGCAATTAATATTGTAGACACATTATACATTTTTTTCACCCTAATTAAACTCTTCTTTTAAATGTAAGGGGGAAAAAGTGACAGAGAAAAAGTGAGAGAGATGATGAATGAGAACACAGAAGATAAGTCTTGGAACAAGAACAAACCGCTATCCCTTGTGTCTGATGATATACGTGGCTAAATTCCCCATGTATTCAGTGTACTGGAATACTTACTATTCCAGCCCCCCAATAGACCAAGATCATTTATAAAATATGTTTTCATCACATAATTAATCACATATTCAGCTACAAATGGCAGAGACCCAAAAAACACTAGACTGTTATTAATATATTTTTCTTTGTTTGTGTTTCAATACTTTTGGCACATAAGGAATTTTCTATGGTCTGAGACCATTTAGGCTTATATCAAGAATTCCACTTCAATGCACAAACAGTGGCATGCCAGAAATGTCTAAATTCACAGTAAGGTTTAGGGATATTTGTTGCCAAAAGCTGTAAACATGCAAGTTGATTAAATATTCTCTTTCATGCTCCTGTCTGTATTATTTCATTAGATAAGGAGATAGGCTGCCCTTTCTGTCCATCATTAGAGCAGCTGGAGACAGCATTTGCTACCTGGCAAAACTTTCGAAGAAGGATCTTTCTTAACAGGAGATAAACCCAGGGATCCAAGATCTGGTTCAGTGAAGCCAGACGAACAGCTATTAAGAAGAAGTTGCATTCTTTGTGCTTCTCCGTGTTTGTCTTGCAGTGCTCAACTGATGTCTGATTGAAGATCATTTTCAACATCGTTATCTAAGAGAGAGGGACAAATAATTGTTCCAAAGATTAATAAGGTCATATGTGTCTCTTCTACACAGTACTTTGCACATAGTAGGTTTTCAATAAATTGGTTGTTGGATTGAAATGATTCATTCAAGCAACATTTATAATCACAGGACACAGCCCTGAATTCCACAAGACATTCCTAGGGATTTTCCCAAATGTGTGGCTATTGAACATGCTGCAGCTTTTTATAGCGCATGTGTTCTCAGACTCTTAGTCTTTGGAATGTAAGAAGCTTGAAAATAACACATCTCAAAACTAGCCAAAGTCATCTGTCTTGTAACAGAAAACACCAGTAGGTTGGCACCTGGATGAGAGCAGACACTCTAACAACAACCAAAACATATTTAATCTTAAACTTTCTAACTAAAAAAAATTACTGAAGAAAAAATTGAAGCAATAAAAGGGAAAATAATATTGGTGGTGTTGTTCCCACTAGCATTTTCTGAATTCTAACTATCTACCAGGCATTGGGTCAAGTGCTTCATATGCATTTAATAAACAATGTAAGATAGATGTTATCACCATCTCCTTTTTACAATTGCAGAAACTAAGGTTTAATGATATGAAATGATTGAGCCAGGATTAAACCCAAGTTCACTAACACCATAGGACATATGCTATTTTACTTTTTTTTGTCTCCCCTTGCAATACACACTAGAATGTAAACTCCACGATGGCAGGAATTTGGGACTATTTTTCCCCCATTTGTATATTCCCAGTGCAGCAGATAGTAGGTGCTCAATAAATATTTGTGAGTGAACAAACATGTATATTTGAAGGTATTTACTATATGACACATATGTGAGATTATGACATAACGTAAGTATATTTATATTTGAATGAATATTAGTAATTTTCAAAGAAGAGGAAAAATGAAGGTTCTTATGCATATGAAAAAAATTGTTCAAATTTGTTAATCATTAGGAAGCATGCAAATTACACCAAAATAAGAAGCCATTTTACACCCACTAGTTTGACCAAAATGAAGAAATGTGACTATGCCAAATGTTACTGAGGATGTGGAACAGCAAGAGGTATTTTGCACGCCACTAGTGGGAGTATAAACTGGGGCAGCCGCCTCAGAAAACAATTTGGCAGGCTCTCATCTGCTGCCTTGCAGCAGTCTTCCTCCTGGGGATATACTGTCCAGAATTCCCGCTCCAGGAGTTGTGTATACGGCTGTTCTTAATAGTGCTGTTCGTAACAGCGGGAACAATCTAATCATGGGTTCACATTCACAAGCAAAGAGCTGACTTTGTAACTGGCTCCTAAATTTACCTTGCTAGACCTACACAGCTACTGAGCACTTGAAATGCAGCTGGAGCACCCTGAGATGTTAGAATATGCAAAGCTGATTATATTAGGGAATGATAATATTCTGATAGATTGTTTTAAATAAAATATATTATTCAAATTAATATCCCTTTTTTTCTTTTTACTTTTTTATTGTGGCTACTAGAAAACTTAAAATTATATATGTGGCTTTTTTTTGCTCACAATATATTTCTGTTGAACCTCCCTTTCTTGGGGCTCACATTTATTTGTATGTTTTGCCCTCAGGTCCCATAACCCAGGCTGAATTCAGCATCCCTGAGCATCCACACACACACATAATCCCAACAATTCTTTTTTATAGTCACTCTGACTCAACACTTCAGATTCTTTAAATTCTTCTTTCCTTCATCCTCTGCAGTGTCTTTTGCTCTTGTTCCATTTTCATCCTAGTTCAGATCTTCCTCTCATTTGAATTACGGTAATAGCAGACATCCAAATGTTGCATGTTATGAACTGGATGTTTGTGTCCTACCTCAATTTTTTTTTTTTTTTGAGACAGTATCTCACTCTGTTGCCCAGGCTAGAGTACAGTGGTAACATCATAGCTTACTACCATCTCTGGGACTCAAGCAATACTCCTGCTCCAGGCTTCCAAATAGCTGGGACTACAGGTCCATGCCACCATGCCCAGCTAATTTTCCTATTTTTTGTAGAGACAGGGGTCTCACTATGTTGCCCAGGCTGGTCTTGAACTCCTGGCCTCAAGTGATCCTCCCTCCTCTGCCCCTCAAAGAACTGGAATTACATGGCTGAGCCACTGTGTCCAGCCTCCGTTCAATTTACATGTTGAAGCCCTAATCCCTAATGTGATGGTAATTAGGAGGTGGGGCATTTGAGAGGTAATTAGGTTTAGATGAAGTCTTGAGGATATAGCTCCCATGATGGAATTAGTGTTCTTATAAGAAGAGGTAGAAAGGTCAGCACTCTCTCCCTCTACCACACAGGACACAAGAAGAGAAGATGGCAGCCAGCAAGCCAGGAAAAGGGCCTTCACCAGAAACCAAATCTGCCAGCACCTTGATCTTAGAATCCCCAACTTCCAGAGCTGTGAGAAATAAATATCTGTTGTTTAAACAACCCAGTCTATGGTATTCTGTTATAGCAGCCCAAGCAGACTAAGTGTAGATAGATGTCACCCCATCACAGATTAAGCTTCCTAAATTCCAGCTCTGATCAAACCCTCTCCAGCTATAAAAACACCAATGTCTTCCCCTTCCTATTGTCTACCAAATAAAAATTTAACTCTGGCTACTCAAAGCCCCCTACAACACTGCTCCAACTTATCTTTCCAGCCTTGTCTCCCACCACTAGCCTACACAGACACTAAACTCCAGTTGTGACTCATTGGTCTAGAGCATCCCTTTACTCTTTCCTACCTCTTGACCTTTCCCCCTGTTTTCTTCCCCTGGAATATTTTCAGTCCTAGTACCCATTTCTACTTCTGGATATTCCACGTCTTTCAAGACCACGTCAGTCTTTTCTGATCTCTCCAAACCATTATCCTCCAAAGGCCTGCAATGTGTGTATGTGCACGTAATATGTATACACATATTTGCAGATAGACAGAAAATACTAGCAAGCAGCCACATAATGTCCCTCAAAAATTTGGATGTCAGGGTAATAAAGGTGGGCCCCTAACAGTTAAAGTATATACAACATCAACATGTAGGAACCTAGATCCAATGTTAGTGAACCTGACTGCAAGCAAATGAACAAAGCATTGACATATTTGAATCATTTATTCTGGGGGAAAGGATATTTAGCCACTGGGTTTGAGTATTTTCTACTCTTGTTGGCAAAATGGGCTCCCACTGCAAGATAAAAGATGTAACTGGCTGTATTAGCTTGATGTTTGTAAATATTCGATTATTTTAATTCCCTATGTTCTGTGTTTTTTCCACTATTGAAGCCAAATAAAGTATAGAGATGAATCTCTGAAATTAAAACATTTAATTTGGGAGGAAATAATTGCAATTCAGGACATACATGCAGACCAGCTGGTCTTCGATATGTCTGAAGAAAAAACAGAAAGTTAAAGATTTTATTAAAAGTACAAATATTACATAGTGCTCTTCAAGAAAGTTTGTTGGCCCTAATAAGGTTCTGGGGAGCCGGCAAATTTTGATTGTGAGTGACAGCATTGGGTAAAACTAGTCTCAGAGTTGGAGCAGGTCACTTCAGTAGCCATTAGATAAAACTGGGTTGAGGTTACACCAGGCAGATTCAGCAGCCAGGCTTACACAGAATTACATTTTTGCAGCAGTGTTACGTGCTCTGAATGCTTTATTCCCCTGGCCTCTCAACCCTGTTTCAGTTGGGTATAGCAAGGCTGACCCCCATTTATATAATAAACTTTCATAACATCAAGCTGATCATGACTGGTCCCAGAGTTGATAAGTCAACAGGAAAAGAGAGCTGGATCACATGATTTCTGTTATTGTCAATTCTGTACTGGTAACCCCAATTTTATTTTTAAAAAAATACAGGTTTATAATTCAAAAAGCAGGCAGGCAGGTAAACAGACAGACAAGAAAGAGAGGAAAAAATTACACAAAAGCTCTTGCAAGACTATGTGCACACACTGGCCTCCAGCCATCTCCCTTTCATTTTATTGAGTCACAGGTTATTCTTAAACTGATCACTGGCAATGGGGATGGGAATTTACGGTTTTGGCTTATAAGGAAAATTCATGTTCTTGGGCTTGACCCATGGTCCCTGGCCAAATTGCCCCCTAAAACACAACCAAAATTATTGTTCTATAAACAAATAAGAAGAGAGGAATGGGTAGGCAACCACTGGATAGCTCTGTAATTTTTTTATAGAAATTTTTCTAAGGGATTTATTCAATAAAAGTAAAAAATAGTTACACAATAAATACATGTTCAGGGAAGCATTATCTATACTAGTAAGAAATTGTAAACACATATATATCTCTAATATCAGGTATAAAGCTTAATAAAATGCAACCAATTCATATAATAGCATATATAAGAATTAAGTGAAAAGAATAGAAGATAGTATTATGTATATGAAGTTTTATTATTATTACAATTGTACTATGTAAAATACATAGACTTATGGAAGGTAATGGAATTACTATATTTAATAATTTTTATGTACATAAAAGCATTTTAAATGACCTAAGAAAATCTTTTATTTAAAAAAGTGGATGATTATTTCTTTATTAATAAATGTGCATTGTTATACACCAAATTTACATTAATATCTTCTGATGCTGGCTCATAGTCCTGTGAACTGAATACTACCTGCCACTGTAGTAATTGACCTCTATAAAGAAATCCATTTCTCAGACCCTGGAACTTGTGAATATATTACTACACATGGCAAACAAAGACTGTGCAGATGTGGTTAATGTTAAAGATAACAAAATGGGAAGATTATCCTGGATTATCTGGGTAGGCTCAATATAATCACAAGGATCCGTAAAATCAGAGCTTCTTTCCCAGCTGTGGTCAGAGGGAGACATGACTACAAAAGTATGGTCGGAGAGACGGCAATGTTGCCAGTTTGGAAGACAGAGGAAGGGAACCACAAGTTAAGGAATGTAGATGGCTTCCCGTAGAAACTGAAAAAAGCAAGGAAATTCTTCTCTCATAGGGCCTCCAGAAGGTAGTACAGTCCTATGGCTCCTTGATTTTAGCCCAGGGAGACCCAGGTCAGACTTCTAATCTACGGAACTGTAAGAGAAATTTGTGTTGCTTTAAGCTACCAAGTTTGCAGTAATTTGTTACAGCAGCTGTAGGAAACTAATACTCTACACAATGAGCTCTCAACAAACGTTAAGAGGGATGGGAAGGAATGAGCTTGAAAATGATTCTTGCTCACAGATAAAACAGCCTAGCCAGCCTGTTTACATCGTTCACTTTCTTAGGAAACTTTTTTCCTTAAATATAAATAAAGTAATGGTAAACTTCATCCCAACTCCTCTCCAAATTATCTCAATTTCTAAATTTGCAACATGTAAAAATGAATGCCTGCTATTCCAGTGGTATCAGTTAGATTGTGGTGTTTGACTAAAAGGTATAATAAAATTAATATTTTCAATTCAATTGCCTTTATTGAAAAAATATGCTTATTAATCCTCTCTTCCTTTTTTTAATAAACTACGGGAAGTTTTGTCTAGCTCTTTTAGCTCCTTACAAATTCCAATAGTTAAATATATCTGACTACTTACCATCCTCTAGGAAGTGTTCGGGGCCCGGTCTAGAATTATTTAAAAACTCACTTACATATCATCCTATTTTTTAGAAAATAAAAAATATTGGATTTCTCTAACTTTTTATGATCAGGAAAATTTACCAAATTACTTATTAAAATAAGATTTCAGTCATTTTACACAGCTCTCCTTAATTAAAATTAATTTTTATATGGCTAATAATTTAAAATTATTTTTTATGAGGCTAATACAGTCTTCATATGCCTTACATTGTTTGGTACAATGCAATTTTCTGTAATTTACTATTGAGGATGCAATGATTATGAAATTATGAAACCAAGGTCTGTAAGCAATAGCTGGCACATGAGGAGAGACTCTAGCTTTTCCCAGAAGTCATGAAATGTGCAATATGGAGATAATTGGAATTAGAAGCAGTGAGCATGATACTGCCATTTCCAAATGGCAGCAGGGATGGAAGTGGGGATGCAAATCCTTCATCCGATTTTGAACATAAATGTAAATTAGCATCCATCTGTTGTCTTTTTAGGAGCTAAACAGCAATTATATGTGTATGTGTTTGCAAATATTTTTTAGACTGTTCAGACTTTAAGAGAAAACCTTTGGCATGCATATGTAGATTTCTGGTAGAATTAATTGTTCCTATTAGTCCAATTCTACTTCTTATGCAAAGAAGAAGGGGCAAACAAAATCAGGATGCTTGGCCAGTGCAGGGGCTATTTTTTTAACAAACGTATGTATACCCTGTACTATCGCTCCTTCTGGGCAGCCTCATATAACGAACGATCTGGTCAAGTGAATGGTGAGACCAATTCCGGTTGAACACAGCTGCAGCTCTTCTGCCAGCCTCTTCCCCAGGCTCCATGTGACTCTCCCAGACCCTCTTACAGTGCTCTCCTTTGGTTATCAGCGGGAGTAGAGAGCTCTTTGTGTACTTGAGATAACCAGGAACACAACTATGTCAGTGATCCCTAAATTCTCCGTCCCTGCCTACTGTCAAGCACAATTACCTTGTTCTATCCTAAAGGAAAAAAAATGATTTGTCCTCTTCTCAGTGATAATGTTCTTTTAAGTGTGCAAAGCATTAACCAGGGAGACTGTTTCTAATACTCTGCATTTGCATTTTATTCTATTGCAGCAGGGTTTCCAATTACACATTTAAAATTTTTTAGTACTTCACTTCTTGGTTCAAAAGTGCCTTGGGTTATAGGACACACATATTTATTGATGATGATAAATGAGTAAACCCAGAAAAATTAATTTGTGGGGGAGGAAATAAAATTGGTTGCTGCCCTTAGGCTCCATTATGGGGTGTTTACGCATTTCCAGTTCATTTGTAATGTAAGTGTTTAGTGTAAGAGAAAGTTCCTCACAAGCCAGTTATTATCTGTGATGTTTTGTTTTCCACAATTCTCTGTTGTTAGGCTATGAGAGAATAACCTGCTCTACTGGAAATTCTCTCCTATAGTTTGATAAGTAGATTTTATTATAATGCACTGAAACCAGTCTGGGCCCTTTATACCACTTAATTACATAATTTGAAGGATTTTCATGGGAAGAAGCTTCACTGTGTGTTAAGAAATAATTGTAGTCTTTTGAATCTAGTAACGACTCTATTTTGGGGTTGTCAAATCATCTCTACTATTTCAAAAGCTTCCCCTTCCTTACCCAATCTGGAAACTTTGCAAATAAACAGCCCATAAATATTTTAAAAATTACTAGTAGTTGTGACATTTCATCTTTACTACCATGTAATTTTATAAAATGTTTTTAAAGAACAAGAGATTAAAAATCAGAAGAACTAAATTCTAATGCTGGCTCTGCTACCATTTATAACTTTAGGAAAGTCATTTATCTCTGGGCTTTAGTAAATTCACTAGTCAATGATGGGGCTGGACTGGATAGCCTTTACATATGCTTCTATAATTACATTTTTTTTCTGATGAATTCTGGGGCAAAGCTGGAAAATGAATAAGGATTTAATTTGGAAAAAAAAAGAAACCTAAGGAGAAAAGATAGGGGAAAAAAGACAAAAGTCCTCTTTAGGAAACCCTAAATGTGGCTTTTGGTTGGCGATAAATGGAGGAGAGAAAAAATTTACAGTTAGGCAGTAGACAGTGGATGAGAACAAAAACTAGATTCATAAAGCTTTAGGGAAAGGTTGTCTTTTTTTTTTAGGACAAATAGGGGATTTAGGCAAATATGCTGACCAGTGTTGAAGGCCTTCACTAAATCTGATTCAGTTCTGCTTCTAGTTGGGAAACTAGTTACCTAACTTTGGATCTTAACTTTTTCTTTCTTTAAAACATGATTCATAGGTACTTACTACATATCTTCTCCATCTAGTAGTGCAGTTGCAAAAAGTCAAAATGAGATAAGAATAATTAATACCTTCAATTCACATGGCATACCTCTTCCCATCCCCCAGGCACTACTGCACTATTGCACATCCTTCCAGAATAAAATGCTTTGACATTCAGAGACAGGAGGGACAGTGGATGCTTTGGGAAATACCGCAAAGAAATGAATGTATTATGTGTGTTTTCCTTAAATTTTGAGCTAATAGAATTGTTTTAAAAAATGTCCATTTCAAATTTGCACTTTAAAAATATTTGGTAATGCAGAATCATTATTCATTCACCGAATAGGGGAGCTCAAAATTATAAAGAACCAGCACTCTGCTACCACAATATTTGTATATAAGAATTTCCTTCTCAATTAATATGAAGTGTAAATTCTGTGCGATTTGGCCCAGTATAGCTTGATACATATGTTATGGCTAGATAAATATTTATCTTTCCATTTGAACAGTCACAGAATGTCAATAACCAAGTAAGTTCTCAAATTCTGGCTAAAAGGGGGAAGGCAAAATGTACTCCATAAAAGTATTCCTTCCTTGGACTATATGTGATGGATTAGTTTGGTGATATACATGTAAGAAGAGTTGTCTTTATTATATTTTGAACTCATATCTCAGGTGTCAAAAGAAAGCCTAGACAATATGTCATTGTCAAGGTTTAAAGAATATTAAACCTGGAAAATGTTTAGCTTTAAGAGTTTTTTCCTTCCAAAATATAGTTTCATTTAAACCCAAAATGTTCCATTTTACTATCATCCACTTAGCAAATCACGGTATTAGTGATAATTACAAGTAGCTAAAACCTTAAAGGAAAAAATGAGAGAGATTAGTTTTGTGTACAGGGATATTCACCTCAATTTAAAAATAGACAATTAGAAAAACCTAAATGGCTGACAATAGGGCACTGTTCAAATTATGGAATATCTGTTGTATGCATAATTTATATGTATTCCAATGTCGACATTTAAAATTATGTTTTTGAAGAGTATTTAGTAACATGAAGAAATGTTCAGGATGTGAAAAGTGAAAACAACTGTTTTTTGCATAGTAAGTGTAAACCAATTTTTAAAAAGTAACTGTGTGTGTCTATATAGTATATATATATATATACATATGTATATATATATATATGTATATATATACTCGAAGCAGTTATCTCTGGGTAAAAAATTAGGACAATTTCTATTTTTTTCTCTATATTTTTCTTTGTTTTCTAAATTCTTCACAATAAACATATTATTTTCACACTTAGAAAAGTATGAAATTTAAAGTAGTTGAAGATTTATCTATCAACAATCATCTATTAATTTGTCAGTAAAATTTTAGTGTCACAATCTATCCTAGAACTATAATATGGTCACATTAGCTTGAATCTGTATGTAGGTAGTCAATGTGTGCATAATTTAACAATGAATAGGTGAACACTCTGACACTCTGTAATTGATCAAAACATTTAAATTCATTATGGCTTACTAAAGGGACTATGATATTTAGTGTTAATTACTGGCCTCTGTGATTTAATTCATGGACAACACACCCATGACATGCAAAAGAATCCCTTCCTGCTCACAGCCAGTACACAATGCAAGCTAGTGATTGTGGTTCCAACCTGATATGATAAATTCTTATTTAACTTTGCATGATGGTGAAATGACACTCTTTTAAATCTATGCTTTGGGAAGACTTTATCTCATAGCAGCATCCAAAATAAATGCATCTTCTACTTGGGATGGACATTGGGTGATATGGGCAGATTAGGCTCTCCTTAAATTCATGGGCCCCAACACTATCTCATTCTCTAGTCATTTCTCTCTCTCTTTCTCTCCCTCTCAAAGAAATAGAATCTGTTTAGGGGACCTCTGACCTTCTTACCACCAACTTCAGCATCTGCAGTTATCCAGTCCTCTTTTCCTCGTATTTGACACGAAGAGGTAGCCTTTCTCCTATCTACGGATGACCCTCTATCTGTGCCCTGGATCCTATCCATCCTGAATTTCAGAGACTTTATTTTCTCAATTATCCCTTTCTTATTTTGTAGTTAACGTCATCTACTTTTGGCTTTTTCCGACTACCATTTTAACATGTCCAAATTTTTGCCACCTTGAGAAAATAAAATCTACGGAGTTCTCATCTACTTACATATACTGCTTCAGACATTACAGCAAAACTTCTCAAAAGAGTTGCCTATATTCCTTATGTTCAAATTTATTCCTAAACCTGCCACAGCCTGACCTCAGGGCTCCCAAGTCTTCAGAAAGGGGCTCTTCTCAAGGCCACCAACAAGGGTGAGGAATCCACTGGACAGTCTTGTTTACCTCAACTTCTCCGTAACGTTAAATCTAGTTGAACGCAGCTGTCCTTTGAAACATTCTCTTTTCTAATATTCAGGTCACCATTTGTTCTGATTTCCTAATTAATTTTCCTGCTACCTCTCTGGGTGTTCCTCTGCAGTCTTCTTTGTGGGCTCCTGTTTCTTTATCCACTGCGAATATGTTAGTATTTCCAAGTTGTATCTTAGGGAGCCTCCTCTTCTTGCTGTGCATACACTGACTGGGTGAGCTCTTCCATCCCAATGGCTTCGAAGCCATCTATGTGCTACAGGCAATAACCTCTTCTTTGAGCTCCAGCCTGACCAATTTAGCTGCTGTAGCACGGCTCTGCTTAGATGTCTTATATCGAATTCAATACATTCAAAATTGAAATCACTATCTTCTTCAAAGGTGCTTCTCTACTAATCTTGCCTGTCTCAGTGAACCCAGTTTTCTGAGACAGAAACCTGGGAGTTATCCTTGATTCCTTTCTGTGTGTGTCTCTCTATGTCTCTTTGTCTCTCCCCATTCCACCTCATTTGCCATATTTCTCACATCCAATCAATCATCGAGTCTCCAATTAAGCCCTTATCTTTTCAAAATCTATCACGTCTCTCATTTAAACTCACAATTGACTACAAACCCAGGCCACCACCACCTCTTGTCTCAATAGTCGGTTACATGATTGTTCACCTCCATGTTGGGCCCTCCATGCTGCTGCTTACAAAGAATGTCCATAAAATGAAAATTTGATTGTGTTACTCCACTTTGAAAGGTTCTTCATTTATACTCATTGTCGTGAGTATAAAGTCCAGACCCTTAAATTCAAGGCTAATCATCACTTAGTAGCACCTGTTGCATTCTCTAGCCTAAAATCTGTCCTCATGCTTTACCCTTGCATGTATATTCCAATCATCTTGGACTTCTCTCAATTCTTGAAAATGCCAGTCCTTTCTTGCGTTTGGAATTTCACAAAACGTGGACCCCTAGGTCTCAAAACTTTCATTTCCTTCTTCTTTGCTTGACTAATTATGACTTATTTTTTGTGTGGACTTGAGACATCAATTTATCTGGCATTTCCTTGCCAAAAGCAAGTCTTAATATGGTCTTCACTTGAACTCCCATAGTATTCTACTTCCCTTATCATCCCTAAACACTTTATACTGTTGCTTGTTTTAACTGTCAGTCTTTCCCGATAGATGAAAATTGTTACAAGGGTAGTGACCACTTCTATCCCTTTAGGTATATCATCGCAAGGGCCAAGCCTAGTAGATTAATAAATGTGTTTTGAATTATTAATAACAAATGAATAGATTAAGGCAAAAGTACAGTGTATCCTCCCCATTTTGGGGTAACAGATTCTAGAGTTTTCATCTAATGGACAAATCTACCAATATTCAACCTTCTTCAAGACTCTGGGCCCTTCCTCTCTCCCTACCTCCCTTCCTTCTTTCTTTTCTTCCTTCCCTTCCTTTTATTATAATTATCCAGGATGACAATTTCAATCTATCTGCTAATAAACTATAAGCACATCTTATTACTCATGATTTTAAGTAGAATATTATGGTGTGCACATCATAGCTGCAGTAGTCATCCTGAGGCTGGTAAATTGGAGCTATAGAATCAAAAGAAGCAGCAAATATTTAAAATAAAATATATTGAATCTATAAGAAAGGAAATATTTCTATTGCCTACTTATTTAATAACATTTTTTTCAAAAATATAGCCCAAGGGGAGAAAAAAAAACGAGAAAAAGACATTATGAATATCAACACAGTTTTTAATGAGGATACTTGCCATCAAATTTTGAATACATAGTATCAAAAGTCCTTTTATTGCTATAAAAGTGTTACATATGATTCTAGCAGTCCTTGCTGACAGAATTCTTGTCCACAAATTAGACTGTATCTTATACCTAATATCTGAATAATAATAACAAAATAATAGCTACTAACACATAGTACTTACTATACACACCTATGAGGTAAGTGGGTTGTAAAAATCAGTGTCTTCAGTATTGGTACTTAGTATCCCCAAAAGGAGAGAGAGTCATCAAAAATGTTTGGTTACAGATTTTCCCCTTCACAAAAGCCCAGCTAAAAAAGCGTGGTTTAAAGCCAGCTAACACAGCTCTCTTTAGAAAATCTGAGGCATTGAAGGCTGAGCTTCCTGTCACGATTAGGAAATCACAGAATATTCTTCATGTCAACAAAGCAATGCTATTGTGTGACACTTGAAGCCCCTCCAGTTGTGGATCTGGCATTGCGTGATTACTCAGCTCTTGCTGATGTTATGTAGATATTTAAAATACCCCTGAGAGTCTAAGAGGTAACACATCAATAACAGTTTAATTTAGTACTCAGAAAATTTCCAGCCAATGTTAGGCTTCTAGTCAATATTAGCATCAGGAACTTCCTAACATTATATTAATTTTTCTTTTTCCAAACACAAAATACACCCCTAACAAATTTACCAGCTTTCTTTACACCTAACTCTTGCCCTGTTGACTATAAATAGGTGGTAAGTAATATTTACAATCCCTGACTTATAGTAAGTACTATGTGAGTATTGCTGTTTTGTTATTTTTTACTATTATTGAGATTTAAGTATAATAAAAGGAAACATAAAAATATATCTTCACTGTCACCTCCTAGGTATATGAATTCAAAATAGGAAGAGTGTGGCTATGACAATCACAGGATGGTAACTTGCCATGTCTAAGAGGAACATGGGGCCCTTTGTAGCCTTATCCCCCATTAAGGTTAACGCAGCAGCATTGAAATGCATCTGCACAATCACTCTTTCCTTTCCTTTATTACATGGGTGGCAGGTGAAAACCACCAAGTGCCATGTGATATTTACACTATTAATTATAAACTTTATTTTCTAAAACACTCTTCTGAAAAGATCCTGCTTGATCCTGCTTTCCTTTTTCATGAAATCAGATTTTAAAACTTCACTTAAATTATGGTTAGCACTCACAATTTCATACGGAGTTTGAGAGAAGTTTGAAAAAGACATAATTCACACGATACGCAATGCAGAAAAATGGAAAGTGATAACCTATTCATCTTCCACGTTTACCCGCTTAGGCTGCTTTTGTCTCATGTATTAATTTATTTTGATTAATGCTATTTGGTCCAACAGCGAAGTAAATAATAGGAAGAAGAAGGAAGCAAACATAAAGAAACAACTCTATTTTTACCATGACTCAGATGCCTAATTCCTATGAAGATCACAAACTCCTGTAAAAAATAAATAAATAAATAAATAGATCCTAACACCTGAATCCATTAGCTCCTTGTCTCCTTAATGTGTTGAGCTCAATGAAAGCAATTTTTACTGCACTTCTTAGCTTTTTAGGGAAGATCCTAAGTAATTTAGAATTATTCCTACTACTATCTTGGGGAAAATACTTCTGAGGAATTCGTTTTAAATCCTATATTTGATATAGGTATCTTCAAGAATGGATTTGCAGAGATAGGTGAATAGATGCTACTGGGACTTGGAAATACCCAGTTTCCCATCTCATTTAACCAGAACAGCTCTATTTTTGTCTGTTTCCCTAAACAGATTTATTGAAACAGTTTTCCCATCAAAAGCAAGTGGAAAATCATCGGTCTAATGCAGCGTTATCCAAAAGAAATGTAATTCATGCCACAAATGTGAGCCACATGTACACTTTTGAGTGTCTAGTAGCCACATTAAAAAAAAGTAAAAAGAAATATGTCAAATTTTAATCTATCCAATATACCTGAAGTGCTATTTCAACATGCAATCAATATAAAAATTATTAACGATATAGTTTACATTCTGCCTTTTTGTACTTAATCTTTAAACTGTGGTGTGTGTTTGATACTTACAGCGTCTCATTTTGGAGTAATCACATTTCAACTGCCTAATAACCACATGTAGCTAGTGGCTACAATATTGGACAATGCGGGTTTAGTGCTTAATGCTTTCTGAGGCCCTCTCACATATACTATCTTACTTAAACTGCGCAGGTATCAATCATCACTGTAGTGGCTACTATTGGTTGCCTACCCAGCATCCAGTCTCCTGACACCCCTTCTCATCAATGTTTCTATTTTCACTGGAGTTTATGTGCTCCAGAGCTGAACCCATACCTAGCTACAGGAATGTGCCTGGGTCAGGGATGATCATGTAACCCCATACTAGCCAATGAGATCCAAAAGGAAGTCCCCTAAAGACATCTGGGGAAAAGTTTCCTCATTTTCAGGAGAAAGCCATAGAAAAACACAGCTTTTTTCTCCTTCTAGAGCTGAGCTAGGAAGCATGTACTAGTAGTTATCCTACCACATGTGGGGTACAAGCCCTAGGATGAGGCCAAGATTGTACTGCAAAAGAGACGGGGCAAGCCTTGCTCCTTGATGACTATGCTGAACTTTTGGATTAACCAACTCTGAAGCCTGCCCTAACTGTGAATTTGCAGTCATGTTTTTTATTCTCAAACCACTACACTGTATAATACCATCTCTAATAATGACTGAGGGTAACATAAATAAAGTGAAACTCTTGAGCGTCTTTTGAAGCATTATGTTTTTCCTTTTCCTTGTTATTTTTTACTATGTTTCTTTGTTGTTACTAAAATTCCTCATTGTTTAATTCTTATCCCCAAGGCACCTTCCCAAACATCTTTTTCAAGTTTTTCTTCTTTGGACACCAGACATAAGGGCAGTTGTTTTCTAGTGCTTCCAACTGCTGCTTCTAATTAACTTCTCTCTTCCATTGCAAAAACAAGGTTGTCTCTTCTGTCATTGTCTAACCTAAAGATATTTTTTAATCTTCCTAAGAATGTTCATTACTAACAAAATATACACAATAAAAGTAATGAATAAAGAAAAAGGTATGATATTCATTTAAATGCTCACAAATTTTACTGTATTAATAATATCCATTTTTTACTAGATACTAGTTGGATGAGTGGCTTTAGAATAAAAAAGATTTGGGTTTGATTCATTCAGTACCATTCGCCATCTGTGGAACTAAGGCAAGTTGTTTATCCAGAAAATAATAAAATAAAATAACAGGGATTAATATCACCTGTGTTGCAAGATTGAGGTAAAAATTAAAAACCATCTAATATATGTAAAATTCTTAAAGCCAGGACTTATACGTCGATTTTCTGATTCCAAATCTAGTATCCTTTTCACCTTATTACAATTTCCCTTCTTCTTTCATTCCATAATCATTAATTGAGTGGCTGCTATGGGCCAGGAAGATTTATTGACAAATAAGGCAAGATCTCTGCTGTTAAGCAGTTTATAATTTCCAGCGAATCAGACAAATAAATAGATTTTAACAAGACAGAGGCCATGAAACTTAATGGATAATTACTTTGTCAATAAAATCCAACAAATCGGGATTTGAAGGCCAGTTCTGCTTTTTTTAATAGCTTTGTGACCCTGGGAAAGTTACTTAACATCTCAAAACCAGTTTCCTCTTCTGAAAACGGAGATAGGTAGCATCTTGGAATCCTAGCTGGGATGGGTAAGGCATAAGATAAAAACAGTTTTAACCTAAGTGTTGTTGACAGAACAAAATGAGATTAAGTCTTTGAAATGCAATATGCATAGGCTGTACAGTGAGTATGTGTCTACTGTGGCCCATCATCCTCACTGTCATTATAAACACAACTGTGCATAGTTGATAAAGGTGTGCACGGGCACTATGGAGGAAAGAGGAGGGCACTTGAATCGGTCTCCAGTTTCAGAGCACAGCCTTTCAAAACAAAGCAGCCAAAAACAGTGGCTCATGCTAGTAATCCTAGTACTTTGGGAGGCCCAGGTGGGAGGATTGCTTGAGGCCAGGAGTTCAAGACTGGCCGGGGCAATGTAGTGAGACCCCTATCTCTATAAAAAATTAAGCCAGGCCTGGTGGCACACACCTGAAATCCCAGCTACTCAGGAGGCTGAGGTGAGAGGATTACTTGAACCCAGAAGTTTGAGGCTGCAGTGAGCTATGATGATGCCACTGCACTACAGCCTGGGTGACAGAGCAAGACCCTGTCTCAAACATAAATAAATAAATAAAAATTTAAATATCCATCAGATGCTTTAGAGAGATTTAAAAGACAAAGATTTCATACTTTCGAGTGTGAAACTGTGTGAGTCATTACAGGAACTGCAAATTGGTTTTTATGACTGAAGGTAAGAATGCTGGCAGAAGGATGGAAAATGCTGGCAAATTGGTAAGGGTGGCCAAATCCAACTAAGGAATCGGAAGCCTTTCAATCTAGGTGAGAGGGTGCCAGATAGCAACCTGCCTGAATTCCATGTTAGAGAGTCACTGTGGTCACACTGAGTCCTCTAAGGCTCTTTCTCTTCCTTGTAATTATAAGAAAAAAAAGATGAAAGCAGGTTTGCAAGATTCCCAATTGCACTGTAGCACGCTGGAAGTTTTAGAACTGTCAAAACAAATTTTCTAATTTTGACTGTAGTCAAACACTTTCCCACTAAGCAAAGAGAACTCAATAAACACTTTTATTTGTTTTATAAATAGTTTAGTGAAAAGAATAATATTTGTAAGATGTACTAGCTGAAAAATGTTTGCCTAGTAAAACTGCACCACTGTATGTGAGTATTCAAAGCCTGAAAGACAGAGAGAACTGAAAGAAATTGATGCCACACCTTTACAGAAAACACCTTCTAAATTGCAGGTATCACGGTGAATGCAATCCTGTAATAAATTCCTGTAATTCCTGTTGGACAAGAGACACTTTTTGTCACCATCTAAAGGGATCTTCAGAATATGTTCCTTAGAAATCCAAGCTCTTAAGAAGGCCAATCAGTTAATGAATCAACAGATATTCTATAGGAAATCTTGAATCACTATGATTATCTAACCCAGACCATTTCTGTGATTTTTAGTTTACTATTCTCAATCTGTTCTTTTCTTTACAATATTTTTATTTTTATTTTTAAGATTATGGGCTGGCTGCTGGGACGCCAACCCTGTACAATATTTTCGATTAAGTAATTTGAAAATGTTTTCGTAAGGTAATAACAGAGAGAGAAGCAATATGGAACAAAGCATTATAGTGTAAAAAAAGCCTAGGATCTACCAATCACCAGGAGTATGACTGAGGAAATTTGGATAATCTTTTGTTTTAGTATATGCAACTGAAAAATGGGAATAAAAAATTCCAGTTTTATAAACTGGAAGATTAAGTTAATCTATGTAAAAGGTAATTCTGGAGTAGGGACCTGCACATAGTAGGCATTCAGTAAATTGAAGTCTGTTTATTCTTTGTGGCTCTCTTCAGTTTCTTCTCTACCAGTCTCACTGCCACTCCATCTCCCCGGTAGATACATGGCAGGAACACACACACACACACACACACACACACACACACACACACACACACAAACATGCCCACACAGCTACAAAGATATGTTACTATGATAATGTTTCTAAGAATGAAGTAGAGGGTTAAAATGAAGCCTCACCTTTTATTATTAATATTCTAGTTTTAGAGAACTCCTTTTTCTCCATATTCTTGGTAGGAGAGAAATCCCAGCACATATTTCCCACTATGAGCCCCCAGTTCCAAAACCAAATCCTTCAGTTAACCCTTTGATATAGCCAGGGGTAAATAAATA
>CAUYRT010095171.1:0-18597 GCA_963574885.1 Lepilemur ruficaudatus
CAGCTACTCGGGAGGCTGAGGCAGAAGGATTGCTTGAGCCCAGGAGTTTGAGGTTGCTGTGAGCTAGGCTGACGCCACAGCACTCACTCTAGCCCAGGCAAGAGAGCGGGACTCTGTCTCAAAAAAAAAAAAAGAAAGAAAGAAAGAAACGAGAGCAGTATTGTGGACTTGGTAGTCAGGGAGCTGACTGAAAAGGCAGGTGTGCCGAGTCACTGATGGGCAAATAAGCCAACTCTTGGTTGAACAGTTTTAAGTTTATTGAAGTGTCCACTTTTTGATTTGAAATTGAGAACCTTTTCTACTAGAGAATCCTGTAGATTGGTAATATTCCCCTGGTTGGTTAATATAATATGTGATCTTTTTCTTGGTCATATTATTATCATTTTCGTAATTATTAAAATTATTGTAAATTTGTTGTAAAAATGTAGTTATAAATGGTAGAAATTAAATTTTTATTATCTTTACATGATACCTAAGTTGTTCTCAGTATCCTGAATGAGCACATATTATTCTTCCTAGCCATCTCTGAAAGTAACCTTTTAAACTCATTTATTGGACAGGTTTTATAGCAGCAGACATTAAAGGTACAGGTTCCTGGACTCAGCTCTATTTGATTACTGATTACCATGAAAATGGATCTCTCTATGACTTCCTGAAATGTGCTACACTAGACACCAGAGCCCTGCTCAAGTTGGCGTATTCAACTGCCTGTGGTCTGTGCCACCTTCACACAGAAATTTATGGCACACAGGGAAAGCCTGCAATTGCTCATCGAGACCTAAAGAGCAAAAACATCCTCATCAAGAAAAATGGAAGTTGCTGTATTGCTGACCTGGGCCTTGCTGTTAAATTCAACAGGTAAGTGGTTCTTTGCCCCACTGTTCTAAAATTGTTTTAATCTCCAAAACACATTTGCCTGTTGGTATTCAGGACAATGGAATTCTAAAAATGTGTAAGTCTCATTATAGGGTTATATTATAACATATCGTTGGGTTTTTCTTTTTATAAAAATTGCATCTTACTATATATAATTCTTGATTTTCCTGCTTTTTATTATCATAGACATCCTTCCATTTCAATTTATATGGATTGCCCTCATTCTTTTTAACAGATGCCAGGTTTTCCGTAATATGGATGTATTATAATTTAGTCTGTAACTCAACTGATGAACATTAAGTTTGCTTCCAGTTTATTTCTATTATATAAAAAGGTTTTTTTTTTCTTTATTGAAGTGTAATTTACATATCATGCCTTTACTCCATTTTAGGTGTACAATTAAATGGTTATTAGTAAATTTACAGAGTTGTACAGCTGTTCACATAGATCAGTTTTAGAGGATTTCCTTCCCCCTATTGAGACCCTTAATTCTACATAAAAAGGTTATAATGAACATTGTCATGTTTTATTTATATATATTATATCCTTGAGCACTTCTACAAGTATTTCTTGAAGACGGATTCCTAGAGGAGGGGCAGCTGAGACAAAGTATTCACACCTAGTAAACTATGGTGGATTGCATTTCATCCCTTCAGATCGTGCACATCAGTTCATGCTCCCATAAATAGGGGGGATAAGTATGTCATTTCTCCATCACCACTTGATATTAGCAATATTTTTAAACAGAATTACAAAATTTTTAGGAAACCATTGAAACCATTTTAATGTTGTTGTAACTCTAGAATACAGCAGCTGTTTCACATTTCAGAATTCATTTCATGCCATAAAATAAAAGTACCAGTCTGTAAGATAACTGTAAAAACATTTGAGCCAGGTGCGGTGGCTCACGCCTGTAATCCTAGCACTCTGGGAAGCCGAGGCAGGCGGATTGTTTGAGCTCAGGAGTTCGAGACCAGCCTGAGCAAGAGCGAGACCCTGTCTCTACTAAAAAAAATAAATAGAAATTAGCTGGCCAACTAAAAATATATATATAAAAAATTAGCCAGGTATGGTGGTGCATGCCAGTAAGTCCCAGCTACTCAGGAGGCTGAGACAGTAGGATTGCTTAAGCCCAGGAGTTTGAGGTTGCTGTGAGCTAGGCTGATACCACAGCACTCTACTCAGGGCGATGGAGTCAGACTCTGTCTCAAAAAAAAAAAAAAAAAAATTTGAATCTTCTCCCTTGATTGTTACAGTGTCCCATAGTCAACGTAGTGTTTGTTGGCTTAAATACTCTTCAGGTGCTATATAAGAAAATACAATCAAGTGTATTGATCTGTGCTTGAGAGTAGTTTCCAAGACCTGCCAGACCTGGGGACCTAAGCAACAAAGCATTCATGTCTTCAACTCTAAAATTTAGTCAAAAAATTGAAGAGCCAATAAACATTTATTCCTTATTATCAATATGATTATGTAGACATTACTAACAATAGAACTAAGTTGCTTGGACTCAAAAAGAAGAAATGTAATCCTACATTGTGAAGGCTGAATTTATCATATGAGAGTGGTAAAAGCAAATGATTCTTCTGTTTTCATATTCACTTGGTTTTAGATGTAATTACCACTTTTTCTTATACTCAGTGTTGTCCTCTTTCTCAGAGAGGCACCAAACTTGTCTGGTGGCAAAACCTGACTGGCACTGATATGAGGTATTTATTGTCTTTATCCAGTTTAATATGAATATTCAGGCTTAGTGTTTCCCTACAGGCATAGTAATGAGTTTGATTAAGAGTACTGCTCCAAACCCTACTAGGGATGTTATATACTATGTAGCATATATTTAAAATGGTGTATTTAGAAAGAGAGAAGGTTTTATGAAATATGACAAAAATATTTTGTTCTTGGCCCTGAATCTGGACATTGTCTTCCTTCTGTTTTCAGTGATACAAACGAAGTTGATGTACCTTTGAATACCAGGGTGGGCACCAAACGCTACATGGCTCCAGAAGTGCTAGATGAAAGCCTAAATAAAAACCATTTCCAGCCCTACATAATGGCTGACATCTATAGCTTTGGCCTGATTATATGGGAAATGGCTCGTCGTTGTATCACAGGAGGTAAGAGCTTGAGTGGTATGTTTTTTATTATGTTTGTTTACCCCTCATTTAAAAAATAACAGCTCCATGCCCAGCTCCAGTGCCTTATACCTATAGTCCCAGCATTTTGGGAGGCTGAGGCAAGATGATCACTTGAGGCCAGGATCTTACCTGGGCAACATAGTGAGACCCCATCTCTAAAAGAAACTCTAGCTCCAGTTATATAATTTAGCTTATATAATGTCAGGGTTCCCCAAGAACGCTCCCAGGTTCTATAATTTCTCCTGAAGGACCCAAAGGACTCAAGCAGATAGCTGTCCTCACAGCTAAAATTTATTATAGTGAAAGGATACAAATGAAATTCAGCAAAGGGGAAAAGGTGTCTGGGGCAAAGTTCATAGAAAACTAGGCATGGCTTCCAAAAGTTCTCTCCCAGTGTAGTCACAGGGGATGTGCTTAATTCTTCCCACAATGAGTTGTGACAGTACATGGGAAGTGCTGTCATCCCGGGAAGCTCATTAGGAACTCAGCATCTGTAGATTTTTTTGGAGGTTGGTCACATAAGCATCGTCTGCCTGCATGTGCCGAAATTCCAGACTCCCAGAAGAAAAGCAGGTGTTGAACATGCACCACATTGTTTGCACAAACATTTTAGGAACTGTGAGCCACCCTTATCATTTTTGGAAAGTTTTACGTCCATGTAAGGAACTGTTTACCATTCAGGGTCCCAGACACTGGGCAAGGGACGACCCTGCAAGCAGGCCTCTCTAGGGAGAGCAGTCCCAAGCCTGCTGTGTGAATGCTTATCTGCACATCATGGTAAGTCTTTCTACTTCAGGGGAAAAAAAATAACTACATTCGGCCAGGCACAGTGGCTCACGCCTGTAATCCTAGCACTCTGGGACGCCGAGGCGGGTGGATCGCTCAAGGTCAGGAGTTCGAAACCAGCCTGAGCAAGAGCGAGACCCCGTCTCTATTAAAAATAGAAAGACATTAATTGGACAACTAAAAATATATAGAAAAAATTAGCCGGGCATGGTGGCACATACCTGTAGTCCCAGCTACTTGGGAGACTGAGACAGAAGGATCGCTTGAGCACAAGAGTTTGAGCTAGGCTGACACCGCAGCACTGTAGCCCGGGCAAGAGAGTGAGACTCTGTCTCAAAAAAAAAAGAAAAAATAACCACATTCATTAATAGGAACAATCATGTAAGTAATTAGATTTAAAATTTCGGGTAAATAAATGATTTCATTGTCCATTTTTTAAAGGACTTTTGGTATCCCCTTTGTTGATGGACTCTATCACAGTTGTAATGGGGGCCCCTGGTGGAGGTAGAAGAAATAATTGGGCATAAAAAAGAGAAAAACATACGTTTACTGTTAAAAGTGAATCATCCAGTATGTATTTTTCTTTTTTTTTTTCAGAGTCTCGCTCTGTTGCCCGGGCTAGAGTTCTGTGGCATCAGCCTAGCTCACAGCAACCTCAAACTCCTGGGCTCAGGCGATCCTTCTGCCTCAGCCTCAGCTGGGACTACAGGCATGTGCCACCATGCCCGGCTAATTTTTTCTATATATTTTAGTTGTCCAATTAATTTCTTTCTATTTTTCAGTAGAGACGGGGTCTTGCTCTTGCTCAGGCTGGTTTTGAACTCCTGACCTTGAGCGATCCGCCCACCTCGGCCTCCCAGAGTGCTAGGATTACAGGCGTGAGCTACCACACCCGGCCTCAGTGTGTATTTTTGTTTATGTGAGTTTTAGTTCCACAGTTCACAGACAGATGGTGAATACATTGGTGTATTTTGTCCAGCCATCGCGTTTGTGCCCACTATGTTTTGCCACTCCTTGCAGGGATAGTAGAAGAGTACCAGTTGCCATATTACAACATGGTACCCAGCGATCCATCATACGAAGATATGCGTGAAGTTGTGTGTGTCAAACGTTTGCGGCCAATTGTGTCTAATCGGTGGAACAGTGATGAAGTAAGTGGAACTCAGTGCCCTGGAGAAGTGATTGGTAAATGTCACCAAACATAATACCTGCTCACTATATTCTCTTTACTTTTCAGTGTCTGCGAGCAGTTTTAAAGCTAATGTCAGAATGCTGGGCCCACAATCCAGCCTCGAGACTGACAGCATTGAGAATCAAGAAGACGCTTGCCAAGATGGTCGAATCCCAAGATGTAAAGATTTGACACTTAAACATTTGTGAGAAGAAACTCCAGACTGCAAGAACTGTCTTTACCCAAGGAATGGGTGGAATTAGAGTCGACTAAGGATATTAACTTGGTTCTCAGACTCTTTCCTCAGTACACATTCACAGGCTGCTAATATTAAACCTTTCAGTACTCTTATTAGACTATAAGCTGGGAACTTCTTCTAAACACTTCATTCTTTATATATGGACAGCTTTATTTTAAATGTGGTTTTTGATGCCTTTTTTTTATTAGGTTTTTATGAACTGCATCAAGACTTCTATCCTGATTAATAAGTCTCCAGTCAAACTCTGGGTACTGAATTGCCTGTTCATAAAATGGTGCTTTCTGTGAAAGCCTTAAGAAGATAAATGAGTTCAGCAGAAATGGAAAAATACACACTTTTGCCTTCTACCTGAGAAAATTTAATCTGTTTGTATTCTACCTTTGTAAAACAGCCTGTAGATTATGATCTGCTTGAGATACTGCTTAGTTTATGGTAGTTTGTCATGCCTTTCTTGATCGTGATGGGTGTATCTGTGCATACACATGCACACCAGGATTCCTTTGCTGCCATTCGAATTAGAAGAAAATAATTTATGAACGCACAGGAAGATATGGTGGCCAGTGGTTTTGTGCTTTAAAAATGCAATATCTGACCAAGATTTGCCAATCTCATAAAAAGCCATTTACCTTGCAAGTGAGATAGTTGCCCAACCTACTTTATTTTTAACATAAAAGTTGATATAAAAGTCGAAAGAAGTTTAAAGTGTCTGTAAATTTGGACTGTTTTCCTTCCATGGCCATCATTTTTGGGGTAGTTATTTTTGTCATGGAAAGCATCCCATCCAAAGTTGGAGCTCCCAATGCAATGAACCATGTTCGTAAAGAAAGCACTTCTTACTGAAGTGAATTACTGCATTTGAGAGCAATGTAAGTGCCTATAACTGTGTTCTGTATTCTTTATTCTCAGTAACTTTTTAAAGGGAAGTTATTTATATTTTGTGTGTAATGTGCTTTATCTGCAAAATGCCCACTCCTTTACAACCATCTTTTATATATGTACATAACATTCATACTGTAGAAACCAGCTCACATGTACCTCACATCCTATCCTTAAGGGAAGAAAAATTATAAGGTAGAACTTACTATGAATTTTCAAAATTAATGTATTCAACGTAATATATCAAATCCAGGCCTTTGTTAAATTCAGGTAAAAACTTAATATCATCTCAATTTTCCTTTGTGAAAGGATTTCCAATTAGAAATTTACGTCAGCTGGTATAAATTTATCAACAACTGTTAAGTATGTTTTAGGCATCTAAATCGTTTCATAATTTTGGTTTTACGATTTCTGTTCCTTGTGGAGACAATGAGGAGTCAGGCAGAAAAGTCCAGTAGCTAGTCAGTATGTGTACGTACACTGTATCGCTGTTATTCAACAGAATGATACGTATTTTATACATGGCTTGTTATCTCAAGGAACAATTCTGATTTACATAAATTTATTATACTTCTGTGATGCCTTTTAAATATTAATCTCCTATTCTGAGTGTACAACTCATGAGACATCGAATGAGACAGTTTTCTTTGATTACTACATAAAATGAATATGATTCTGTCACAGCGTAGCGCAAAAGGTTTAAATTCAGTGGGGCAAACTCAGAGCGTGTGTCCATCCATTACCAAAATTTTGACAGTAATTTAAGGTTAAAACTTAAGTATTTGTCTGCACATTAAATTTCACAAATTTGAAACTTGCTGTAACCTTTTTAAGTTTGATAAGTTTCCTCTAACATATTTAAAGTTTGCAGTGTTCATCAAGATAAGTAAATTTGCATATTGATAATACTCAGTAACTTGCTTTTCCAGGATTTTTTTCCCCATCTGTATACTAAGAAATATAGGTATTTTAATCTAAATTGCCATGTGATTTGAGGACAGTTATGACATCTGATTTACTTAGTTTCAGTTAACGTTGATTTATTTTTGACTTGGTAAACTATAAATCTTGAAAATCATTTGTCATCTTAAAATAAAGAAAATATATAAGGAAATACAAACTTTATTCTTAGAAATGTTAAAATGGTATGTGGAAGCAAAAAATTAGTTTATGAGACTAATGATTTCTTTTAATTAGCTTGGTCTAGTGAAAGTGATAGCAAGAGTTAACCTTAGAAACTTGTTGAGTAAAAACATTTTCTAGTATAACTTGTTCTTTAAAAAGCAAATGTTGCTGTATTTGGAATCCTAAAATCTGAAAGAGTTGAATGAAACTTGTTCTCTTCTGTCCTTCCCACTCCTAAATCTGAAGCTCATCCAGTAAGTGAAATACTGAAAGAATACGGCAGCCCAGCAAGAGGAAGTATTGGGTAGTACCATAGTTAGAAAGTAATTTCTAAAACCCTGGGAGCCATTATTGGGTCCCACTTACAATTTAGCACTTTAAAAAAATGTGTGGCCTCAGTCAGTCAACCCTTTAAATAATTCAAGCATAAAAGCAAAGAAAAATCCAAAACTACCTAAATATAAACAGCAAAAGTTAACCCTCAAAGAGAATTCTCCCTATTAATTCTCTTTATGCTGGTAAATATCTCTAGGATTAACGGCACATTAAGATTTGATTCAATGTATTTATTCTACGCTTTCACTGTGCTTATTTAACAAGTTTCTGAAGCATAAAATTTGAATCTGATTTCTCTGAAAGTATTTTCACAAGAGATATTTTGATCAACATTTTATGTTGCCTTTTCAATGTCCAGAGATGTTTCTTAAACTTAGAAAGTAACCTATAGTTTTTGAAAATTATGTTTTCCTAGAATGTGCCATATTTTTAAATTTAACAAATATTCAACACCTTATGTTTTGTTTCTGTTTAGAACATAAGTGCACTGTAGTTTTTAAAGAATCATGCATCCCCAATTTGGCCTAAGATCAAATTTGATATAGAATAGTTTATTCCAGGGTAGATTTTATAAATTAAAACACATTTCATATATGTGAATGTTTTGAAATGTTTAAAAATATCTAAAATAATTTCAACAGCAGAAATATTAATTGATATTTTTTTTAAAAAGTGTTATAGCCCTTGTATTGTTTAAAAGTAGTGAAATTTATTATTGACTTGAGTCAGATGTTAAAATTTTAGTGTAGCAGTTCATCTGGCCTCAGTGCAGGATGAGTCACAGTGGAAACTGCAGGGGGGAGACGTGTTCGTAAAAACCAAATTAAATCTACGGCAGTATCAGATGGAGCCATGTGTAATGATGGTCACATAAGGAAAGTATGTGAATACAGCTTTGCAAAGGATTAAGTATGTCGTTGTAATTTTAGCTTGTACTCTGTATTCTGCTTTCAATGGGATTATTGAAGCCCTCTTAGTGACTTTTGTCCTTGCCCATTTAAAAACTAAAATGTAGTATATGTTGTATAAAATGAAAATATTGTCATAGCTTAATTAGGGATACTGTACATAGGCATTAAAAGAAGGGTAAAAACAAGCAGTTTTATTATGCAATTGTAAAACACTAAAAATACAGATTCATCTTTGATATGTAACACACTAAATGTATTTTGTACAGCATCTGGTTTAAAAGGTGCCTTATTAAGTTTACCATTAATTGCTTTGTTCTATATACAGATTATGTCCAATGTATCATTTTTAAGTAAATAACCTTATTTTAGTATACTTTAGTGATGTGTTTTGTGATACCATACTCGGACTGTATTGTGTATTATAGGAAGTCATCTGGTGACATTTTAGAACAGATAAGTTAGTGTACAGACATATGTTCCTAAGATGTACATTTCAGCTACCAGAACCCAGTATGTAGCACATGCAGGTAAGTGACTGTGTGCTCTTTTCTTTGTGTAGGTAGAGAAGGTAAATCTATTAGAGGGAAGATTTTTTTCCTTTACAAAAAGAGAAACAAACATCATTTTCTGATTATTAAAATATGTACTCATGGCAGAGATTTTTGGGAAACATAAGAAAGAATAAAGCAGCACATAAAAATCACTCAAAATTCTATTGCCAGATGTTACCTCTATTTACATTTGAATATTTTAATCTTTTTCTGCTGCATTTTTTTACAGTATTAAAATCATAGTATGCTATTAAATATCCACTGAACACATGGTTTAAAAAATATGACTGCAGGCCGGGCACAGAGGCTCACACCTGTAATCCTAGCACTTTGGAAGGCCAAGGTGGGAGGATTGCTTGAGCTCAGGAGTTCAGGAGACCAGCCTGAGCAAGAGCAAGACCCTGTCTCTACTAAAATAAATAAGTACATAAATAAAAATATGACTGCATAATATTCTGCCAAGTAGATGAAATAATTTATTTCTGTGATTGATCCCCTATTAAATATTTGGATTATGCCCATTGTTTTGGAAAATACGTATTGAACATCCTTGAACATAATCTTTATTTTCTTTTATTTCTGAAAATGGGACTAGTGGATATGAACTTTTAAAAGATTATTTAAGATGAAAAAAATCTAAGGTTTTGAAAAATATTCCCATACTGCTGCTCAAAAAGGGTTTTCATTTCTATTCCTACCAGCAGTTCATGAGAGTACTCACCTTACTACCTGGTCAGGTGACTTCCAAGGTTTTTCTCTTCTTTTACTTAGAGTAATGGAATGCATCTATCCGGCCTTAGGTCTGGTGTTCCTGCCGCAGCAGGAGGTGAAGCCTTGGTGGCTTCTGTTCCACCCGGCAGTGGGTCTCGCACTCTGTCCGGGCTGTCTTTTGTTGCGTGCAAATGCATCCAGTCAGTGTGCCTCCTCATGCCTTTGCTTAGGGCTCTGAACGTGTTAGATCATCTAAAGTATTTGATACTGGTCGATGTCCCTCAAAAGAAAGGCATGTTTGGAGATAGCTGTTACAGATTCCTTACAGGAATCCATTTCGTGTGAGTGTAAAAGGTTTCTCAGAATAATAGCGTGCACTCTAATGCAGCATGATGAAGATGACTCGGGTTTCCCAAGTGCTTTCCTTTCATCTATAAAACACTGACCCAAACACTGTGTAAATATATTCATTTCTCCTTCCCAGCATAATCTGTTACTGTCACTGCTCAGTTGGAAGAGTAAATATTTCCAAGGTTTCTTTAATATTTTTGAGAGTATTAATAGAGCAAACATTAAGAAACAGAATATGGCCAGGCACGGTGGCTCACGCCTGTAATCCTAGCACTCTGGGAGGCCGAGGCGGGAGGATCACTCAAGGTCAGGAGTTCGAAACCAGCCTGAGCAAGAGCAAGACCCCATCTCTACTAAAAATAGAAGCAAATTAATTGGCCAACTAAAAATATATAGAAAAAATTAGCCAGGCATGGTGGCGCATGCCTCTAGTCCCAGCTACTCGGGAGGCTGAGGCGGGAGGATCACTTGAGCCCAGGAGTTTGAGGTTGCTATGAGCTAGGCTGACGTCACGGCACTCTAGCCTGGGCAACAGAGTGAGACTCCGTCTCAAAAAAAAAATGAAAAATAAAAAAAGAAACAGAATAGTCTAATACTTGTTCTTCCAGAATAGTCTTAATCCTTGTACATAAGCAGATACTAATTCAGTTATCATATCTCCATTCACTTGGTAGTGCGCTGACCATTTCTGGCCCATCATACTTCATTAAATTAGGTGCATGTTCCTAAAAAGCCTTCCCTCAGCTGTTAGCTGGGCAGACATGGTCTGCTGAATGTGGCCAGCTGGCAGTGTGAGTGGATGTCACCTTATGTTGGTGGCACTGTCCTGGTCATGGAGAGGCAAATACTGTGAGTGCAGGGTCAGAACAGGTAGGTGAGTCACCCTGACTCTGGGGATCAAGAGGAGGCAGTGCCAGGGTATTAAATACATACATAAACTATTTTGGACAGAAGCAAGAACTAGGGCTGAAAGGTTCATCCATAATCGCCCTTTGACATAGGAATTGTTATTTTTAGATGGAATACGTGTGGCCTGCCTATTACTCCTGAATTTCAGCAGCTTCCTAGTCTTTGTCCAATTACCGTCACTTTCAGTGTCCCGCGTGCGCTGTAATCATGAAATCCAAGGCGATTCCTTATCCCCTAGTGCCCCGACATCCACTTCACTATCATATCCTAAGTTTTTATTTTATTTTTTTAGAGACAGGGTCTCACTATGCTGCCAAGGCTGGATTGCAGTGGCTGTCTACAGGGGCGATTGTAGCCCACTGTAGCTTCAAACTCCTGGGCTCAAGCGACCCTGCCACCGTAGCTCCCAAGTAGAGGGGATGACAGGCATGCCACTGTGCCTGGCTCATATCCTAAATTTTATACAGGACACCTGAAGTGTTAAAATCAATATGGAATACTTATATTGAAAATACGTTCAAGCTAGGAGAAGAATTTGCGTCCCCCCTCCCCCCGTCTTCTGCTTTTTTCAGCCTGTCTACCAAGTTTATTTCAACAATCAAAGAAGTTTTTCTTTTTTTTTGAGACAGAGTCTCACTCTGTTGCCCAGGCTAGAGTGAAAGTTGTGGCATCAGCCTAGCTCACAACAACCTCAAACTCCTGGCCTCAAGCAATCCTTCTGCCTCAGCCTCCCGAGTAGCTGGGACTAGAGGCATGCACCACCATGCCCGGATAATTTTTTCTATATATTTTTAGTTGGCCAATTAATTTCTTTGTATTTATAGTGGAGACAAGGTCTCACTCTTGCTCGGGCTGGTTTCGAACTCCTGACCTTGAGCAATCCACCTGCCTCGGCCTCCCAGAGTGCTAGGATTACAGGCGTGAGCCACTTCACCCGGCCAGGGTTGCAGTTTTAAATAGGGTGGTCAGAGAAGGGCTTACTAAGATGATATTTGAACAAAGAACTGAAGGTGGGTGAGAGTGAGAATAGTGAGTCATGGGATATCCAGGGGAAAAGTGTTTCAGATAGAGGGGAAAGGAAGTGCAAAGGCCTTGAGGTGGGAACATGTCCAGTGTCTCTGAGGAACAGCCTGGAGGCCAGCATGGCTACAGCAGAGTAACAGGAGATGAAGTCAGAGGTCACAGGGGAGTGCAGATCACACAGAGAGCCAATAAATCATCATAAACACTGGTTTCTACTTGGAGGGAAATGGGACAGTTCTGAAGGTTTTGAGCAAAGGGGTGCCGTAATCTGCAATGTTTTAAAAGGGTCATTTGGCACTGTAGGAGTCAAGGAGTCAGCTAGGCACTCGGCTAGGGAGTGTTGAGAGAAGACTATGTGACAGGCAGGGCAGGGGAGGAAAAGTCAAAAGGTGTGAGGACAGAGACCAGTCATTATCCAGGGAAAAATGAATGTATGTAAAGTGCTTGCTCAGAGCTTTGCACTTAGTAAATGTTCAATAAATGGTATCAACTGTATGAATACCTATCAAATTCAACTATTAACTAGCTCAAGAACTGCTTTCTCAGGAAACTAAATTATCTTTGCCATTTATTTGACAATTATATAATATATTTTATATTATTTTACTTCTGTATATTTAAGTATCCACATATTTATGGCTTTTCTCTTCATTTATATTTTAAGCTCCTTAAATGGAAATGCTATGTCTTAAACAGTTTTAATTTCCTTTGGTACCAAGCAATAGCAAGATGACCAGATACATAATAACCAGATGAATAACAACCACTACCACCACAATAGAAACACCAATGTCAGCTAACGTTACCCGCACACTTACTGAGTGTGAGAGGCAGGACAGGAAGGCGGAAGAGAGCATGGATTCTGGAATCAGACTGTGCTAGAATCTAGGCACCACTGCCTCTTGGGCAAGTTATTTAGCTGACCTGTGCTTCAGTTTTTTCATCTGTAAAATGAGAAGTGATAGTAGTATCTACTCATTAGGGAGGTGAGGATTAAATTAGATAATATGTATATTCTTTGCTTATTCTAGTTGCTTCTACATAATAATTAACATTTATTGAGCTCTTACAATGTGTTAAGTACTTCACATGCATTATCACGCATCATCCCCACAATTGCCCTAAAGGGTAGGTATTATTATTATCACCCCCATTTTATGGATGAGGAAACTGAGGCTGAAAGGTAAGCAATGTGCCAGATTTGTGTACCAACAGCAGGCATTTAATAAATATCTTTGAATTGAAATGAAAAGTAGAATTTTGTGCACCCTCTGTTCCACATCTGACAGAGAGATAAGGTAGTATAAAGAGACTACCTACTGAGGGGAAGAAGAATATTTTTACATTGTTGGTGATATTCTGCACTTTTTTAAGTCTCTCTATGTGAGACACCAGAATGCTTTGAAGGAGTATGAGTTGAAAGATTGCTAATGGCAACATTTGTTTAATTTCTATAATTAATACAATGATAAAAATAGATTGAGCAGATTTATTTTTAGTAGTTTGTGTTGGAATAAATACACAATTTTGGGTGTAAGAATGTTTCCTCCTCCTTTATTCAAGTCTGATTCTGGCTCTGCTCTAGTCCAAAGGCTACCGTGGGAGGCGTGAACTTGCTGTACCTCATCCCAGAGTGAGAGGCCCTCTTGAGAGCCCCTGGTAATTTCAATATGAACAGGAGTGTCTTGTATTCCAAACTGGATTTCTAAGTCTACCCAAAATCATCCCAGAAGAGTCTTATTCTGCTGGGATTTTTTGGCCTGAGCCAGAAACTGAAAAGCTGAAATTTCTTGAGTGTTTTTGGCCCTCAGTGGGGCCCTGAGATGGACTGAGGTCAGCCTTGCAATTTCAGAGCTAGGCCGGACTGTGGGGATGAAGGAATAAGGTCTCATGTTACAGCACGTGAGCATCTGTCATCTGTCCAGATAACTTCTCCTTTGTTTTGGACCAGACCCTGTGGAGTTGGATGTTAGTGAGAGGTGACTTCCATGTTAATATCCTCATAAATACTTCTGAAAAGGCTGTTTTTGTCCTTTTCCTTCCCATTTACCTTACTATTTCCATTATAGCCTTTCTGGGTAGGGCTGAAGTCTCTACAAGCTTTGATAGGATTTCAAACAATAGGATCCCCGAGTTGCCAGCTAAATCTAAACAGGTCTCCTTTTCTGGAACTATGGAGGGAAAAGAAAAGATTTCAAAATGCCTTCTGAATAAACCATCTATCAAAAAATAATAAAATGACAGTCTTTTTACTGATTATTTATAATAATAATATCAGGTCAGGGACTAGAGATACAGTAAAACATTAAAAATCTGTTTTATTTGGTAGAAAGGCCATTTTGATTACTTAGCAGACAGAATAATCATGGAATATAAAAATATTTTTAGTTTAATGACTTCTAAGTAAATATAAGAATACTTCTAACATAAACATGAATTATATGTTAAGGACTATTGTCTTGCTCTTCTAGGCAACCCCCCATTGCTATAGTAGTACTTGCAAGCAGTAGCATCTCTTTATCCTAACGGTAGTTTGTAGCTTATGAATGCGTGTATTTTCAAAACTGTATGTAGTATTTTGAATTTGAAATGTATTTATCCTAGAAGACATGATATGAGTAGTGGTTAGATTTTCCAAGGCAAGCTGCTAAGCTCATAAACAAATGATGAGAGTACTAATAACAATATTTCGAGTATACCTACACATCCTGTATGGCCTTGGGTGAGAACACGCTCTCTAACCTCCAGAAAACTCTCCAGCACTGAGGGTAGAGCTTCATCAGTGTGAAGAAGGTATTTTTTCAAGAACAGTAAATTATCAGCACCCCAAATTTGCATGAGAGAGAGCATTTTTCTTTCTGTGAAAAAAAATGGTTTTTTTTCTTTTATAAAGGAATGCCTCTCAAAGTAGTGCATACACTTGGTAAAGAATTCAAACACTACAAAAGGAGATCAAATTTTTCTATACCAGTCACCCCCTGAGTGTTCTCATTGGAGACCAAAGGGCAGTATCTCCCATAGGAGGCTTTCAGGACAATGCCAGGACAATACCCACTTGATGTATTTAAGTTAAAGTTCTAAAACTGTATCAGTTTGCTCAGCAAATATTGCTTTGGAGAAGCAGTACAAAAGTGAGTCATATGCCAGACTACACCTTGCTCATCTGTCTGCCTCCTGATCAGAGCCTATGTGAATAATGTTTACTGTGGAGTGAGTTGTAGCTGCCCAGCTGCCTTCTATTCAGTAACACCTCTACTCACGCACAGCCTTGAGGAAGCAGTTCTTATCTGTTAGCACATTTATGAAGTCTGAGAAGTTCACCTTCCCATCTCCTGCAACAGAAATCTAAGGCTCAGAACAAGGATAAGATGTATTTTAATTATCAGAATATATTTTAAATATAAAAATTAAAACACTCTGGACCATTTAATACTTAAAATCAGAGCATTTTAGGGCTGGAGATATGCTCAGGCAAGTGATGGTCTTCTTCACTTGCTCTCAGCCAAAAGGCTGAGAAGCCATATGTGATGGTCTTTTTGAAGTGGTCTCAGCCCCATTACAATAGCCCCCCACAGCCTGAAGAAGTGATGGTGGCATATAAACATCAAGCTAGGGACGTCCAGCCACTGCAGTCTGTCCGTTCGCTCTTTTCCCAGAAACTTGCCATATTTGTAGAGAGTCCACCCTGCTTTCCCACCCCATTATTCCTGTTATAGAACATCCTCACATTGTGCCCTGTTTCCTCTAAAATGAAAGGATAGTGAATACTATTAGAGGCGTGCGTGTGTGTGTTTCCAAGAACTAATAGAAAAATGGGCAGAGTTCGTGGAAACAAGTGGCATCTTAATTAACTGATGTTGAATCACATGTGGAGCTAAATGGGCCACTGGCAGTTGGGTGGAGAGTGGTGAGAGGCGACAATATGCTGAATGTATTTTCCACACAACATATCAGCTTGGGCTACAAATCACTAGGTCAGTATATTCAATAAAAACATTTGTAGCTTTAAAAATACCAACAAAAATGCTGTGAGATTTAAAATTCAATATAGGTGGGCCCTAATGATGGAAAAAGATTTGTTTTAGTATGATTCAAACAGAAACAAAGGGCTTGGATTTTCTCAATAATGTGCTGTGTTTGAAATTGCTATTGACTTTGTATCTGTTATTTCAAGGTATCCTCCAAAATGTACATCATGACAGGTAACCTGCATTTGATATTGAAATGAGATAGTCTCTCTTAGTTTCAACACAGGATTTTCAAATAGTCCATTTTGTAGCATTAATTTGATTTCATAACTTGTATACATACTTCACTGATGTCCTCAAAGGGACACACACACACACACACACACACACACACATATTTTTGAGCAAGTAAGGTTTATTTTTCATATTTATACAGCCACTGAGAGAAAAATATATATTTATCAAAATCTTTTGTAAGAAAAATAATGAAAAAAGTACTCACCATCAATATCAGCACATGTTAATTCGTTATAGACATCATGCTTGGTTAGATTCATTCCCAACTTAGCTAAAGTGCACATCATTCCATGTAAATCAATACAACCTGTTTTATCCTTGTTGAAGAAGTTGTAGGCATGTTGGAAGGCTGGGGAAATGGAATTCAGGACAGTTATTCAAGAAGAAATGCATATGCTAATAAGACTAGGACAGACAATACAGTTGATTGGAGATCATGTTCTAAAAACATGTTGAGATACTTAATAGATATTTCTTATAAAGAACAGTGCCTTTCCATGGAATTTGAACTAGAATAAATTAATTGGTGGAAAACCAAGTGTGGTAGGTAAGATGGCCTTCCAAAGATATCTACGCCCTAACCCCTAGATGTTGTGAACATGTTACCTTACATGGCAAAAGGGACTTTGCAGATATAATTAAGATAGATTATCCTGAGCCCTATCTAATTACGTGATCCCTTACATAGCTAGAAGCAAGAGATATGTGGCAGAAGAAGTCAGAGACCCGTCATTGCTGGTTTGAAGATGCAGGGGCAACATGATGTGGAATGCAGGCAGCCGTAAGGGCCTAAGAGAGGCTCCTGGCTGATAAAGAGCAAGGAAACTGGGACCTCAGCCTTATAACCATAAGGAACTGAATTCCACCAAAAATCTGAATGAAACTGGAAGCAAACTGTCCTCCAGAGCTCCCAAATAAGATTCCAGGCTGGTCAACACCTTAATTTCAGCCCTGTAACACCCAGAGAAGAGAAACGAGCTGAGCCCACCTGGACTTCCGACCTACAGAACTGTGAGATAATAAATCTGTGTTGTTTTAAGCTGCTAAGTTTGTGACCTCGTTTCCTGCTCCAGCTACTACTACCTCTGCCATTTGTCTCTTCTTTGTATTAAAAATTCGATCACTTATTTCAATCAGTATAGACTTGTAGATTTTTTATTTTATACTTTGAGTTACAGTCCAATTCTGTATTATTTATTTTTATTGCTCAAACTGTTTAAAAAATTGGTGGAAGGCAGAGTAGGTAGAGATGCTGACAAGGAGGTAGATTTGGGGGTGGAAATCTGTGGAAATTCTCTTCTGATTGCTTCAGTTTTCCTCAGGGAAGTAGAAAGCAAGGATACCAATTGAAAGTGACAATGGAAGATGCCAAGGATTTTGAAGTGTTCAATAAATACTTGTAGAATGCATAAATTAAGCTTTCATAGGAAAGTTGAGGATCAAGCACTGTAATGAACACATTTTCTGGTTTCTGTATTTGATGTTTTGATATCTGGGGACTTGCTGGCCCTGGAGGGACTGCCCTTGTCAGGGCTAGTCAATTCCTAGAGACAGTAAAAACTACCAGTCTGTGAGTTTTCCTTTCATATGTGAACCAACTAATCCAGAGCCCATACCCCCAACCACTTGCCTTCTCCAGCTCTTATACTCAGGGCCAATGTTCCCCTGCTCTGATCACTCCAGGGGCAGGTATCAGGCAGCTGGGGACAGCCCCTGTATCCCAGAGCCCACTGATATTATTCAAACTGCCTAATCCTAACCTGCCTTGCCCATTCCTTTCTGTGGAAACCACAGTAAAGGGTCTTGTCCACATTTTGCCCCGATTACTTCCTAATTGATCCTGGTGCTTCCTCATGTGACTCTGCCTGGCAGGCTGTGCCTCCTTTTTCTAACGATCTGTGAGTATGAAAAAACCTACTTCATGACAATCATTTCCACATCTGCGTATCTTACCATACCTGACTAAAAGAGATCCCTTAAAATGAACACCAAAGTTGGCCGGGAGCGGTGGCTCATGCCTGTAATCCTAGCACTCTGGGAGGCCGAGGTGGGCAGATCACTCAAGGTCAGGAGTTCGAGACCAGCCTGAGTAAGAGCGAGACCCCATCTCTACTAAAAATAGAAAGAAATTAATTGACCAACTAAAAATATATAGAAAATATTAGCCGGGCATGGTGGCACATGCCTGTAGTCCCAGCTACTTGGGAGGCTGAGGCAGAAGGATCGCCTGAGCCCAGGAGTTTGAGGTTGCTGTGAGCTAGGCTGATGCCAGGACACTCTATCCCGGGCAACAAAGTGACACTCTGTTT
>CAUYRT010095172.1:0-20740 GCA_963574885.1 Lepilemur ruficaudatus
AAACCAGCCTGAGCAAGAGCGAGACCCCGTCTCTACTAATAATAGAAAGAAATTAATTGGCCAACTAAATATATATAGAAAAAATTAGCCGGGCATGGTGGCGCGTGCCTGTAGTCCCAGCTACTTGGGAGGCTGAGGCAGGAGGATCACTTGAGCCCAGGAGTTTGAGGTTGCTGTGAGCTAGGCTGATGCCACGGCACTCACTGTAGCCCAGGCAGCAGAGTGACACTCTGTCTCAAAAAAAACAAAAACACCGTCTCCATGGATTTCCAAAACAGGCCAGAAATGATTAAACCATTTCTGTAGGGCAGCATTTGAAATTTTGCTTTCATCTATATTTTTCATAGTCGTCAGCAGAAAACTGATTTCATCCCTTTGAGAAACGAATAATTTGGCATTTTGAAGACGTTCGGAGGCACACACATTGGCACAGAAACCCCATTACGCTTCTGCGTGTCAGGCACACACAGCTCGGGGACCCGGTGACTCACTCCAATGCTAACGCGGGTTGCTGCGCAGGTGTTTCGTGGATGAGGTTAACACCTCCCACCAGGTGACTTTACCTAACGGAGGTTACCCTCGGTAATGTGCACGGCCCTTATGCCATCAGTAGGAGGCCTTCGGACCAAAAAACCAGGGTTTCCTGGAGAAGAAATTCTGCAGCGTCAGCCCTGCCCGAGTTCCCAGCCTGCCGCTGCCCTGTGGGTCCAGACTCGCAGGCCCCATGGCCAGGTGGGCCAGTTCCCTGAAATAAATCTCCCAGTCGATAGAGAGGTCATCTCCTACTGGGTCTGTTTCTCTAGAGAGCGCTGACC
Source organism: Lepilemur ruficaudatus (assembly GCA_963574885.1). Classification (NCBI taxonomy): domain Eukaryota; kingdom Metazoa; phylum Chordata; class Mammalia; order Primates; family Lepilemuridae; genus Lepilemur; species Lepilemur ruficaudatus. Next base: position 816 of record CAUYRT010095172.1, read on the forward strand.
GGTACATCGTCCTATACCACAGTAGTAATTTATTTATGTATCGCGCCTGAACGTTTTTGCAAGGAGAAAAGCCCTGTGAATAGGTTAAAGATACATAGCCTTAGTGGCTAGATCCTTTCTGGCATTAAATCAGCTTTTCCAGGACATAATCCCAGTTACCTGAACAAGTTGCCCGAGCTACTCCGCAGCCAGGAGAATCCAGACGGCCTCCACGTGGCCCCTTAGCATGTGCAGGGTGAGACTAGGAGGAGCCGGTGTGTGATTTCCTGCTGTTATTGGGGCCGTGTGAGTTACCCGGAAAGTCAGAGCGCTGCGGGTGGAATTCACAGAACCCAGACAGCACCCGAGGGCACCGGTGAACCTTCGGGTGCCTGCTTTGGCGTGCCCCAGGAGGAAGGCACCTCCCTCACTGAGGGCTCACTGCTGCCTTTCTGCCGACCTGATTATCACACACCTGTCTCACTTGCCGATTTAGACGGTCAAGGTTAAAGTTGGCTGCGCCAGCGAACGGGCCTCATCGATTCTTAAAGGCCCCGTGGCTTCCTATCTAAAGCGCGGAACACCCTTAATGAAAAGCGGCAGCTGTGGACCATCTCCAAGGGGGGTCAACCCTCTTTTTCCTGGAAGGCGGGGCGCCAAACGCTCTGATGTGGAAGGTAAACTGAGGCAGGCGGGAAGGACTTCTCCCCCACCCCTCACAGAGTGCCCTTCTGTGCTACATACAAGGCATGTGACAAGTGACTGCACTTTCTGGGCCCAAATATGAGGCATCCGTGATTTCATAGAGGCTGGTTGTGTTTATAAAGGGAATTAGAAACAGCTTGTTTGAAATGAGTGAGGGGGTCTTGCATGTCAAAGGACTCTTACGGTTTTTTGAGTCTCTTTGTAAATATGGACTCTCACACGTCAGCTTTTCTCAAAGCAGGAAATGGGTCTGTTCTGAGGGAATGTGGGTGTACGTTCACTCTCAGCCCGGAGGTACTTTATTCGAGTTAATCGATGAGCCTGCCAATATTCATTTAATAATTATTGCTGAAATTGCCGTGAGTACATTTACCTGTACAGACTGCAAGTTTCACCTGGGACTCCGGTAGACTAAGTAGCCCAGCTCTACAATATTTTTATTATTATTACCATCCATATTATTAAACGACAAGAATGCCGTAATTCTATTTGGCTCTCCAAATTTTCCACACACATTCTTATCTGGCACTCACAACATCCTACGATTTTACTTTGCAGATGAGGAAATTGTGCCTCAGAGAGAACAAGTGACCCCCCCCCCCGAGAGGACGTGACAAGTCGGAGTGGGGCTCACACCCGGCCTGTCCCTCGCCTTCTGAACCCATCTCAGGTCCGTGCGGTCCTGACGTCTTTCCAAGCTGTGCCCGGGCGCGTGCCGGCAGGTCTGAGTCACACCCCACGTGCGGAATTCTCTGAGGACGCCCCGGGTTCGGGGAGCTTTCTGCCCCGCGCACGGCAGAGGGTGGGTCTGCACGCGGATGCCTGGTCCGCCTGGTTTTCAAGGGGTGCTCTGGCACCCAGCTCCACGCCAGTGTGCACCAGTAACACTGGAGACCAAACGGAGTAGGGAGAGACTGTGCCCGAGACCCACACGTTTCCAATTATAAACTCGCATATTAGAAACCGGCTCCACAGCAAGGCGAATAATAATCAACCTGCCAGTCCAGAACCCACACGGTCATTGTTACCAAGGATGCTTGTTACCAAGGATTCACTGACATGCAAAGATGCTTACGGTGTTCTGTTAAGTGGAAAAAGCAAATTTCGAAATAATAATTACAGCATGGTTACAGTTTTATAAATATATATAGCATGCAAAACTATTGGAAAGTCAGTTCACACCATGTTCAAATAATTACTTCTCAGTGTAACTCAGAGCATTTCTTTTCTTTTTTTTTTTTTTTTTTTGAGAGACAGGGTCTCACTGTCACCCAGGCTGGGGTACAGTGGCACGATCACAGCTCACTGCAGCCTCGAACTCCTGGGCTCAGGCGATCCTCCTGCCTCGGCCTTGCAAAGCTCTGGGATTACAGGCGTGAGCCACGATGCCCGGCCTAACTTGGAGCTTTTACGTTTGAGAATGTTCTTCTGCATTTTCCAGCTTCCGACCCTGAGTAAGTAGCACTTGAGTAACATAATGTTCGAGACAGTACGCAGCTAATTTCTAATCATCCATGAGCAGGTTACTCAGCTGCCAAATGCTCTTACATCAAAGACCCACCCTCTCCTGCCTTCTGAGTGGCTTCTGGCAGCGGGTGGGCAGGGCCAGCGCTGTGTCCTCGTGCGAGCAGGGATGGAGAGGTGACCGGGATTCCTCTCTGCTTACAGAGCTGTTCCTAGTTTGCAAAGGGATTATCTTGTGACCATTTCAGGACCTGGGGCTCACCGTCTACCTAGCTATGTTCTGAGCTGGAGCTATCTACATGTCACTCTCAGTAGCCTGGGGTGGTGTGACCACGCGGGAAGACCCAGCCACCCTTTCCTGTCCCACTGGAGCACACAAGCATGCAGGCTGGTATGTAGGTGGCCGTGGGATGTACAGACATGTGGGTATGTATCCCTGTGAATATACAGCTACAGAAAACATTTGGAAGGCAGAGTTGAGCCAGACAGATGCCCCACTGGGTGTTAAAGATGCAGCTTTTTGTAACCAGGGAGTGGGCCTTGTCCTTCTGACATTCCACGTCCTGTGGCCCTGGAGCAGGTCTGCACAGGAAAGGGAGGACGTCCTGGCGAGACCTCGCTCTCGCTCCACCTGCGGCTGGTATCAGCAGATCCGCCGCCCGGTGGGCACAACAGCCCTGGCACCGGGAGAGGCGGCCCCTGCCCTGCCCCCAGGTGGCTCTGACCCAGAGAGCAGCTCTGGCTCCTGAGACGGAGGCCACCTCCCTCTCTCCCTTTAAACCCACCATTTTTAAAGTGTCATCCGTTCTGAACCCTGAGCCAGCGGCACAGGATGTTTCAAGGAGAACGAGCGTTTAGATGCCCTCCGTGTTAACCTGCACGCCCACTGGGTAACAAGGAGTTAACTATTGTCTTCACTATTCACGGGTATAAATAACAGAGCCCTTCTCGTAAGGCCTCTGTTTGGCTGAATTTGTTAGCCTAGTTGTGATGATTCTGTGCACTTGAAACTAGTGATATTTACTCTCTTTTAAAAATAAAAAAGTGTATAGCCGTGCAGTGAGCACGTCAGTCCTTACCGTGTGCGGGTCCGTGTGCGAGGACCGCATGCAAACCCTGTGGTCCAGCCGTAGGACAACCGGGGCCACAGTCAGCACCGTCCACAAGGGAAGACGCTCCCCCAGGGTCACCCAGAGAGCAGGTTTTGGCAGCGCCGGGGCCGACCGGGCTGCCTGCCACGGCCAGCTCCTGTGCGTCACGACCCACGTTTACTCTGGATGTGAGGGTCCGTGTGAGTGGCCCGTGGGAAGATTCGAGCTCACCCTTCCAAGCTCACCCACGTCAGGACGGAAAGCGCTCACATGACCAGAGCGATCTGATCCCTTCTCACTGCCGCGGTGGGTTCTGGGAGGGTCAGGAGACCCCAGTGTCCCACGGACCGGAGCTCCAGGCTGCACATGGCAGGAATGCGGAGCCACCCTGGAACGGTGGCTGACTGCGGCAGCGTGACTGTGCGTGGGATTCACGCAGTTTCTACCTCAAGACGTAACTCATTGAGAGTGACTTTCACCTCTATGCATAGCTGTGTGCTTTTACTTTTCTTAATAAAATTAAAGAGAAATATCCTGTATGTATAGTTTATGCCTTGTAAAAGTTTATGAAAATATAATACCGACAAATTGACGGTAGGAAAATGTATGCAACATTTTTTTGTTTTTCCCCACATCACCAGAGTCCTACGTATCTCCTTTTCTTCTTTTTTCTCTTGGTGTTTCATCTGGCGGTGAAGTGGACAGGAGGCCTTTTGTGAGTGTGTGTGTGTGTGTGTGTGTGTGTGTGTGTGTAGGTGGGTTTTATAGCCCCCAAATGGTTCCCTGTTCACATAATTTCTTTTTATGTTGTACTTTCTCGATTCACTCACCTAATTTTCTTGCATTCTGTGACGTAGCGGAGTCCACCCAGTTCCTAACTGGAATTTATGGTGAGGCCATCAACCCCCGATCACATGCAGGTGGATTATCTGCTACGTGCCTATCCCAGCAAACTGTTAATTACAAAGCCGGGATGAAAACAAAGTTTAATCCTTTTCTAGGCACATATAACAACAAGGACAAATCTCTTGATAAGCCAGATAAACTCAAAATGCATGTGGTCCGAAGTCTGTTGGAAATTTTTTTTTTTTTTTTTTTGAGACAGAGTCTCACTCTGTTGCCCTGGCTAGAGTACCATGGCGTCAGCCCAGCTCACAGCGACGTCAAACTCTTGGGCTCAAGTAATCCTCCTGCCTCAGCCTCCTGAGTAGCTGGGAACTACAGGAATGCGCCACCATGCCCGGCTAATTTTTTCTATATATATTTTTAATCGTCCAATTAATTTTTTTCTATTTTTAGTAGAGACAGGGTCTCGCTCTTGCTCAGGCTGGTTTCGAACTCCTGACCTTGAGCAATCCACCTGCCTTGGCCTCCCAAAGTGCTAGGATTACAGGCGTGAGCCACCACGCCCGGCCTGTTGGAAATTATATAAATTTACTCCCTATAGCTTGAGTAATTTGGAGTTTAACTCAACAAAAATTTATTGAGTGTACATCACGCACAAAACATTTTGCTATTTGTTGCAGTATGAGACACTGAACAGGTAGGAGATTCCTGCCCTCCGCTTCCCTGACAGACAAAGGTCACTGCAACGTGATTTTCTTAGAATGTCAAAGACACAACGAGGCTTGGATCATGCCCTTGTCAAAAGACGCCCTCCAATCTCATTCTGCAAGACGGATCTCCGTCACTTTGCTAAGGGCTGCACGGAGGTCGTTATGTGGAAGTTTGACTCCCCAAGGTAAGGTCCCCAGCCTCCGCCTCCTCTGTCTGCTGTTCTGGATCCTGGGTCCCGTCCTAACCAGGAGGGAGGAGATGGTCTCTAAGCCTGGACCTTTTAAATGTTGATCGATTGTTTTATTAAATAATACCACATCCATGAATTTTTAAAACTATCTGGCTACCAACCTGTACGGGCATTATATCCCCAACAAAACACGCATGGTACAATTTTATAAAGACTTTAAAAAGACTTAACTGGAGCTTGTCGAGACTGACATTTATGGAGGAGACTCCTGGCAAATGTAATGTTTGGGTAAACCACTGAAAATCTAGCAGAAGTAGAATAAAGCGGGATGACACACGCCGCTGTTTTCAGCATGCTGGAGAGACTCCCCATGGCCCCTCTGTGTGACGTCACCCCGAGATGAAGCAGGGACACATTCTGGGGGAGGAGAAGCTGTTTCTGACGCTGAAATGGGCGTTCGAAACAGGGCCTGGCGTTCCAGCTTCCCAGGGCCTGGGCTGTAAGAGTGACTTCAGTCTGGGGACCCGGGGGCAGCCTGGCCAGGCGTCACTGCCTGTGGCCCTGAGTGTTAGCCCAGCTCTCTCACACCTGCCCTGTTTATCCTGTGCTTAAGGTAGGCGTCAAGCCAGGGAGGAAATTGGAGGAACAACCTTTATCTTTCACACACTGGGCACCCCTCTATCTACCCCTCCTCACCCCCACCCTCAAATCCCCAGAACCCTCATGTTCCCTGCTCCGGATAATCTATTCTGAGGAAAAGACTAGATGAAGTGTTTTTATATTACTCTGGAAATATTTGCCTTTGAATTACCAGCACTTGAACTCAGTTGCTGAGTCCTGGGGGTCTCTGCCGGAGGCTGGTTTGGACAGGCAGCCTGGAACCCGCACTGCGGGTGGCCCAGGGGCAGGGGCAGGAGCAGACTGCGTCTTCCCTCTGACATGGTGTGAGTCCCCTGTCTCCTGTGGCATCAGACCCATTCCTGACTGGGGACTTAGGTCCGGAAGAACACCAGGGTCCCCCTTCCGCATGTCTCCCCGACTTCTTACTCTTCCCCAGCAGGAGGAGGCCCAGGGTCCAGGTCCATCTCCCCACTGGCTGTGTGCGATGCAGAGGACGGCGCAGACCACAGGCAGGACGGTGCTTCCGTGGGGGCAGGTAGCTTCCTTCCTTCCTCTGCCCCACCCCCGAGGGCTGACGGTGCGCGCGGGTCCCCGCTGGTCCCCCGATGCGCGTGGGCAGAGCCCAGGTCCTCTGGCTCCGGTGCGGCTCGGGCTGCCTGCAGCCGGGGTGTCTACCTGGCTGGCCGGTGCCCGGGAGGCGGGGCGGCGAAGCGGGGTGCGCGCCCGTCCCTCGGACCCGGTGGCCCCAGTTTCCCGACCCCGGAAGGCAGCGCCGGCGGAACAGGGCCCCTGCGCTGCCAGCGCCTGGCGCAGGGACCGCCCCCCCCCCCGGGCCCGCGCGTGGGAACATGGCCTGGGACCCCGCGGTGCCCCTCGGCCTTGGAGCAGCGAGCGCAGCGCGGGTAGGTGATCCTCGCTGGGGACGGGCGGGGCGGCTCTGGCGCCTTCGTCTCCGCGCCCCTTTGAGCTGGGGACCGCAGAGACCTGGGGGGATGGCTCCGGGCCGGGGGCGGGGAGCGGGGGACCGGAGCGCGGCGGGGGGCAGGCGCGGGGTGGGGGGCCCACGGCCGGACTCCGGGTCCCTTTCCCGACCGGGAACGCGCGGGGCTCACCTGGTCACCAGCGCAGGTGGCCGCGCAGGTAGCAGCCCGGTGGCCTCGCAGACCTGACTCTACGTCCCTACCCAGATCCTACCCGCGAGGACGCGGGTGTAGACACGGACCTGCAACGGCGGAGACTGGAAACTGACAGGTTTCCAGGGGTGGCCTTCGGCCAAACCTGGCGGCCCTGGGGCGCTCAGACAGCGCCCGGCCGTGGGGGTGGGGGAAAGTTTAGAGGTGGGAGGTGACACCGGTCAACGGAGGTCGCTCTCAGCCGGGCTGGTGCGGAATCTGCTGGTGGGAGCCTAAGGGCAGGCGGCGTGGGGGGTCCGTCCCGCTTAAAGAGCCTCCTAATTACACACTTGGGGCCAAGTGGACGATCGCGCCCCTCGCCTCCCCCAGGGCGAACTAGTTTCCCTTTGAGCCACAAGGGCAGCTGCGACGACTCTGCCCCGGCTTCCGCGGGGCTTGTCTGCCGTTCCTCTGCCGGGCGCGCGCGGGCAGCCCACCTGAGCCCACCTGCGGCCCCTGTGGCCCCTGCGGCCATCTGCCTGCCGCAGTGCTCGGGTCTGCCCCGCGGGCACCTCCTGGGTGCGACTCCCCGTCCTGGGCGGGATGGGCCCGTTTCTGTGACCCCCCCCCAAGTCAGGTTGGGTGATTGTTGCTGTCACTGTAGGTCTTCTGGGGAGCTGGTGGCAGAGCCTTGCTTCTTTCAGCATCTACTGTGGCCTCCTTTTTTGGAAGGTGGAGAGAGGTTTGGGGAAAGGTCCCAGTGTCTTTGGGGGTCCAAGTGAGACTCTGGCAGGAAGGAGGCATTCTGGCTCCTTGTTCTGTTTTCTAGTTGCAACACGTGAGAATCAGCACACGTGTTTGGTGTATCTGGTGGGTCACAGGTGCTGGGCTTGCTGGGACGTGCTGCGCTGGGCGGTAGACAGTGTTCAGGGAGACCTCTGCCTGTCTGGCCACCTGACGCCGAGTAGAAGGAGCAGCTTTCAGAGGCAGGAAACTTTAGGGGGCATCCCATCGGAGACCTGTGTGCGCTATAGATTTTACCTCTCCAAGGTCAGGGAGACGCTTTACAGACGGTCACCTGCCAGTCAGGGGACCATCCTGAATCAGGCATGAACTGGACGAGAGCTTCCTGCAGCCACTCCAGTCACGAGGGGCCTCCTGGGAGGCCGGGCCGGTGTGGCTGTCCCCATCTGCCTGGAACAGAGCTGGCTCTTGTGGGTGAGGGGCCAGGACTGTAAGGAGGCCCCCGGGTGCATCTACGGCCAAGGCCAAGGCAAAGTGCACAGCAGCAGATTTTTTTTTTTTAAGTGGAATAAACAGAAACCTGAGGAGAAAGAATCCCATTAAAGATTATTGTGGATGTTGGTACAGTAACTCCCAAGGAGTCAGCTGTTCTGAATTGACCGCCTCTATTAACTCAGGGTTAGACAAAATCTATTTGGTTTAAATCTGCTTTGAAAATCTTTGTAAAGAACCACAGTTCTGCCCAGAGATAAGGAAGTGTGAGATGAGACGCCATTGAGCTTGTCCGTGGCGTTGAAGGTCAGTCTTACAGCCCCTCGCTGCTGGGGGACTGCGTGTCGGTTGGGTGCCCCCTGAGCGCTGAGAAAGAAGAGGCTGATCTTTCTATTTTTGCCTGCTTTTTAAATGTTAATTGAAGGTGATTTTGTTTGACTTGATTTCTCTCTACATTCCTTAAAATACGACGCACTTAAGGTTAAAGCTGCCTCCGTGACTTTTCTATTTCCAGGGCGCATTCAGTGACCGCTTGCAAACTGCTGGGCTCTCTGCTCAGAGCCATCTGTCGCCTCACATAGTATCCTAACTGCCCGGATGCTCTCATGTGATGTCCCGGTGCTATGAATAGCCTCATTTTTTACTGATGAGGAAACAAGGCCCGAGGAGGTTGAGTCGCCCCACGGGCAAAGAGGCAGGATTCAGCCTGGGCGTCTGCCACCGGCTCCGTGCTGCCTGGCGTGGCCTTGCTGGAGGGAACACCGTGCCAAGGCGCCTTTCACTTGTCTTTCGTTGTGAATTCCACCAGGAGTGAGTGGGCTGCACCCACGGTTGCCAGTGGCTGAGGTTGAGGGAGATGCCCAACAAAACACGCTTCCTTTTCAGAATGACACGACCCTCAGGGTACTGTCCTCTGCCTTTGCTTGTATCATCCTCTCCTTAACTCTCTCAGTTGTCAGTAAAGAGGAAAAGACTGTATTCTAATTACTCTTTGTATGATTTTAAATAAATAATCATTAGACACTTCTATTGGTCCGTTGAAGCCCCTGAGGGAACCCCCAGAGCTGCACCCCAGGGCAGAGCAGACTCCCAGAGCCCTGGCGCCTGCCAGGCGGGGGTGCCGGATGAGCAGCTGGAATGTTCTCCTGAGCAGATTTTAAATCTCCGTGAAAATCTGTAGCGTGCAGCCTTCCCCCAGAGAAGCAGAACCAGTCAGAGATGTTACGTTAGGGATTTATTGAGGAAAGGAAGACGTCCCTGAGGCAGCCCGGCCAGAAGAGCGGCTGGAAGGCTCAGGCGGGCCCGGAAACTGTGGTCCACAGGTGGGGGCCTCCTCAAACTCTGCCCAGGGATAAACCTCAGGTGCAGGTTCCGAAGCTATTAAAAATATCCCAGGCTTGATGCTTGTTAAAATGCAGAAATAGAGATCTGAATGTTCTTCTGTTGGGGACTCCGTGAACAACACTGGGTAGGTCTACGGCACTGCTCTGAAAACAGGTGGACGTCTCAGAGGACAAATAGGCTTATGTGAGGTCGGTATCTGGAATGTATTCAAAGTTCCAGAATTCAGTGATGCAGAACAAGCCACCTGAGAGTAAAATACGGGACTGAGCAGGCTCTGTAGTCTACAGAGAAAACCCAGGTGGACTGATAAAATATGAAAAGAACTTTAACCCACTGGTAATGAGGAAATTAGAAATTAAAACAGCAATAAGATCCTTCGTCCCAGTCATCAGGCTGGTAAGAAATTTAAATTCTGACTCTACCAAATATTGGAGCAGACAGAGGGAAACGAGAGCTCGCCTTCTTGCAAGTAGGAGTGTAAACAGGAGCAGACTCTTCAGAGAATCATCCAGAAGGGCTGAAGATGGACGCCCCTGAGACCTGACAGTCTCACCTCCACGTCTGTTCTCCGGGACAGCCGCTCTGTGCGCACAGGACACACACAGTGGGTGCTCCCTGAAGCAATCTTTTAAAATTTTGTTTTGAGATGATTACGTACTCACACGCACAGAGATCTCTCATGCCCTTCATTTGGTCACCCAGCGATGGCGTCGTATGGAACTGTGCCGTGACCTCACAGCCGGGAAGTGAGCGTGGCTGCAGTCCATGGACCTCGTTCAGGTTGCAGACTTCGCCAGTTTACATGCACTCGTTTTACATGTGTGTGTGCGTGTGTTTCGTTCCGTGCGATTGTGTCACCTGTGTAGAACTGTGTGACCACCAACACATCAAGGTACAGGACAGTCTCATCCCAGGAGCGTCCAGCCACCCTTTCGCGGCCCGGCCGGCCACCTCTGCTCCCCTCCCCGACTCCGGCAACCACTCATCTGCTCCCCATTTCCTACAATTCCATGTTTTCGAGAATGCTGCAAAAATGGAACTTATACAATAGGTAACTTTTGAGACTGACATTTTTTTCTCTGGAATAAATGCCCAGAGTACGGCTGCTGAGTTACGTGGTAAGTGTGTGCCCACGTCCTACTTCCAGGGGTGCCTGCCCCGGGGAAGGGGGTCAGGCATGTGGAGGTGAGCAAAGACAGCACTTTGGCTGATTTATTTTTTATGTCAGCTCACTCTCTTTAAGAGTGAAGGGATTGACATTCAGCTCACCAATTTTCCAAGACACAAAAAGGGAAACAGACCCCGTCTCTACTAAAAATAGAAAGAAATCACTTGGACAACTAAAAATATATAGAAAAAATTAGCCGGGTGTGGTGGCGCATGCCTGTAGTCCCAGCTACTCGGGAGGCTGAGGCAAGAGGATCGCTCAAGGTCAGGAGCTTGAGCCCAGCCTGGACAACATAGCAAGATCCCATCTCTACTGAAAATAGAAAGAAAACAGCCAGACAACTAAATATATATAGAAAAAATTAGCCGGGCGTGGTGGCGCATGCCTGTAGTCCCAGCTACTCGGGAGGGAGGCTGAGGCAGGAGGATCGCTCGAGGTCAGGAGTTCAAGACCAGCCTGAGCAAGAGCGAGAATCTGTCTCAAAAAAAAAAAAAAATGATGCCGTGCTTGTCATGCTGTCGAAACAGCACCCGGCACTTAGTAGGTGCTCAAGAAATGGGTCCCCTGACTGACACCGTGATTTCACTGTCAGCGCACGGAAACTTCTGGAAAGGAAAAGAGGCTTCACACCACCCCCACTCTAGCATCCTGCTCATGGGAATTAGTCTGTTTCCCTGTTTTAGAGTCAAAACCCTGACGTGTCAGACTGGGCGGGTACAGCTAAGCAGAGCTGAGAGGGATCTTCAGAGAGTGAAAGGCTCTTAGGCTAGAAAAGCGTAAAGGTCTCTAATCAACAATCTAAATTCCAGCTCGAGGGTAAAAACGAGTAATCACATCTGTCCAAAGGAAGTAGAAAGAAGAAAACAAAAAGAGTAGAAATCGATGAAGTTGAAAATAGGAAAACAGTAGAGAAAAATCAATGAAACAAGGTGATTCTTCAGAAGAAAATCAAATAAAGCAACAAGGCAGCTTGTTTTTAAAGGAGAGGCGTAGCCACGAACACAGCCAGCACTTTCAGGTGCGTGGACATAGAGGCGTTTCTCTCGATGGTCATGGGACACGCCATGGTGGTCATAGGACATGGCAGACGTGAGGCTGGCAGCGTGACAGAGGGAGCCGCCACTTTGGAAATCAGTCTCTAGGGCCTCTTGAGGATGAAATGCTTCTCCTTGGTATGAATAACAAGTTGTGAAATTCAAAAATAGTTGAAATAACAACTCAGGAAGTTTTGTTCAATGAACTGGCTTTAACAGCACATCAGGTTTGACTCGCGTTGTAATTGAGGCTTGGATTTGGTTTTTATCTTGCAGTTTTTTTTTTTTTTTTTTTTTGAGACAGAGTCTCACTCTGCTGCCCAGGCTAGAGTGAGTGCCGTGGCATCAGCCTCGCTCACAGCAACCTCCAACTCCTGGGCTCAAGCGATCCTCCTGCCTCAGCCTCCCAAGTAGCTAGGACTACAGGCATGGGTCACCATGCCCGGCTAATTTTTTCCATATATTTTTAGTTGGCCAATTAATTTGTTTCTATTTATAGTAGAGACGGGGTCTCGCTCTTGCTCAGGCTGGCCTCGAACTCCTGACCTTGAGCGATCCGCCCGCCTCGGCCTCCCAGAGTGCCAGGATGACAGGCGTGAGCCACCGCACCCGGCCTTATCTCGCAGTTTTAAAGCTCCCTAGAACTTAGTGACCGCGATTGACTTTCCCTTTGAAAGTGGAGTTGAACTCGATTACATTTATAGCTGAGGTCTTATTTCGGTCCGTGGTCCACATTCAGTCCTGACCGCCCACCAGGGGACGTTGACAGCTTTGCAGCTTGAGCACGGTCCGCGCTGACCCGGCCGACACGCCGGTGAGGGCCAGTGTGTGTCAGACTCGGCGCCGACAGAGTGTGCGATGGCCTCGGGCTCGCAGCTGACCAAGGGCTGAGCTCACGGCAGGCAGAGCTGAAGTGTCTCAGGTTTGGTTTCTGTCAAACAGCGTGATAAGCCTAAAAGTATTTGCAAAGGGATGGGGAGTGTCGGTCCAGGGGCTCTGCGTCCACCTGGCATCCTCGACAGCCTTGTCCGCTGTGGGAACTGCAGCACTGCAGGGGGTCACGGCCCTGCCCTTTGGGGTGTCCAGTGACAAGGCATCTTCCCAGAGAGCCCTGTCCACCTTCCAGGTCGGAGTGCCTGCCCCGCTGCCCTGCAGGCAGGAGCGAGCGCCCGGTGCCAGGGAGGGATGGCGCTCGGGGGAACTCCCCCACGACATCACGCAGAGCCGCTAGGCTGAGTCCAGGCTGACCGCCAGCCTGCGCAGAGGAGGGAAACACTCCCCCTCAGACGGACTGGTTTTCACACGGAGTCTGATCAGGAGCCCTAAGTCCCGAGACGTCAGCGCACGCGGAGGGCGAAACAGAACCTGCCTGGGTCAGTCTGAATTCCCAGCGGGGGATGGATCAGTTCTGGCGGCTGGGCACCCACCTCCCAGGCAAAGCGCCTGCGGTGGCCAGCAGGCCCTGGCTGTCCTATCTTCTCAGCAGGAGGGGACGAGCTGGCTCCTGGGTTTCTCGCTGGGGGGTCTGCAGCCCCCCGAACTGGGAGTTCATGTTCATGCAGAGTCCTAGGCCCCGCCTCCTGCAGGCCACACCACAGTCTCGGGGTTTGGGCCCAGGAACCTGGATTGTCATGAGCTCCTGGTAAACTGAGGCCCGCTGCCACAAGTGAGGGAAAGAAACAGGTACCGGGTGGCCGCTCGTGTCCGGCGTCCACAGCTCATCAGAACCGCACAGAGCCTCACAAACGTGCTTTGAGACGATCAGGAAATTCTTTACTTTTCACTGATAAACCAAACGGGCACTAGAAAGAATGACCCGTTAATTAAAGTTTTACGTTGACAGTATGTTTTTATCTGTATCATGTGTTTTTGACACTTGCTTCATGTTTAGAGAGTAACATTTGACTTCCCGCCTGTGAGCGCCACTGAGTCTGAAGGAGGTCACGCCTAGGAGAGGAAGGTGCACCGTGAAGCATGTCCTACTCCGGGCCCCGGTTCACTTTCCACCTGCCCAAACCCCGCCTGCCACCAGCTCCCTGCCCGTCTCCCAGGTCCTGTCCGGATCTGCTCAGGACTCTCCCTGGAGTCACCAGCTCATCATCAGTGTAGACAGCTCCTTTCTGGAGCTGCTTTCTTAGCATGTTTCTTGCTCTGTCCCGTCCCGCACGGCGTTCGCGAGGGACGGCCGTCTGCTCCCGTGTTGGTGGCATTCTGTTTGCAGATCACGTACCTGCGTTCCGGTAAACTGCTCGGATGAGCTGTGGTCGCCCTAGTGTGTGCCACTGTGTGTAGTCCTGATATCTGCAGCATAAACGGACACGTGGGCTCTGCTCATTGTAATTGTCACCACCCCAGTGAGGCATCAAGACAGCCTGAATTTTACAGAAGTCTTGTCTAAATTACTCTCCACCAACAGCAGCCAGCTAAGGACCTGGGGCAGGATTGAGTCAGCTCACATTTATTGCACTTAAAAGAACAGATAAATGAGGTCAGTAATTTAATAAAATAAGCAAAAGGGATTCTCAGATACTTTAGGAGCTGGGTCTCTGCATGTGTGTGCGTTTGTGCGGGGAAAGTGTGTTTTGCTGATTTTTATTGTGGCGTCTGAAAATGTCATAATCCTGGGAGAGCTTGAAGATTTGTGACGTGTAAGTGCCAGCTGCCGTTATCTTCCTGGACATGTGAGGGGGGCAGGTTATATCATTTCAGCAACAGGTGACATGAATGCTCAGCTCCTACGTATCATTTCTATCGCCGTAGGGAAGGTGTTGGGATTTTAAAAGGGAGACGATGATTCTTTCACGCCATCATTATTTTTTTTTTTATGTCGAGACTTATTTTTGAAGACCGAAGGATTTAAACCGGATATTAAAAGCTAGCCTCACTCATCTCAGACGAGGGGTTGAAAATTGCCACGTGAAGGGAGGTAGGACATCGAAATGTCTGAACCTGGCAAACAGCCATCCTGAAAACGCATGGTCAGGGGGATGTGAACTGTCATATTTGAAGGCTCATTAGATAATAGTCCTTGCCAGGCGCGGTGGCTCACGCCTATAATCCTAGCACTCTGGGAGGCTGAGGCGGGCGGATCGCTCAAGGTCAGGAATTCAAGACCAGCCTGAGCAAGAGCGAGACCCTGTCTCTACTAATAATAGAGAGAAATTAATTGGCCAACTAAAAATATATAGAAAAAAAAACAGCCGGGCATGGTGGCGCATGCCTGTAGTCCCAGCTACTCGTGAGGCTGAGGCAGGAGGATCGCTTGAGCCCAGGAGTTTGAGGTTGTTGTGAGCGAGGCTGACGCCACGGCACTCTAGCCCGGGCAACAGAGTGAGACTCTGTCTCAAAAAAAAAATAAAAATAAAAATAAAATAAAATAAATAGATAATAGTCCTAATATTAAATAAATTAAGTAGATCAGAGAGGGAGAGACCAGCAGCACTAAAAGAAAGTGTGCTGTCCAGACTTAAAGTAAGTTTCAACGTGACAGCAGATTGAAACCGCAACCAAATTTCACGCCGTCTCTAAAACATAAATGAAACAGCAACGCTTGCTCGTGGAGGCGGAAGAGATCCCTGGCCCCTGCACGCGGCTCCGAAGGGCAGTGATTCTGGGCTTCCAGATGCCAACGCTCCCCCATCCTCTTCTTAGATTAATCTTTCTCGTCATGCTCTCTGAAGGTTTCTGCACTTTGCTGGTGCCATGGATTTTGTGACTGACTGTGGGCATTTCATAGCATGCTATGGAGGCCCAGAAAAAGCCCAGGATGAACACTGGCAGAGAGGGAGGGAGGCAGAGGGTGTTCACGCATTCCTCGAAGGAGGCCAGGCTCAGACCAAGTGCCCACGGGGCCTCCGGGAAGAAGAAAGAACGAGCTCAGGGCCTCTCTGGCGTGGGTGGCACGTCTGCGGGTCGCTAGCTCCGCAGGCCGCTGCTGCAACAGACGCTGTGGGGACTGACCTGGTTTCGGGTGTGTCTGTGTTCACGGCACCGGGTGCGGCCTGCAGGAGGCTGTGTCCTCTGCACTGGGACTTCGGGACCTCCCCAGCGCTGCGGGTGGGTGTTGCGACACGGTCTGCCCAGGCCCGCGGGATGAGGGCTGGGTGTGCTGAGCACGGAGGTGCTCTTCCTGAACCACAGGCCCTCCTGGTACCCTGGGGACAGCCCCTGTGGCCCCCGTGGAGGGGCCTAGACCCGGTGGCTGTGGGCACCGCATGGGCCTAGGGCTGTCTGGGCAATGCCGGCTCCTCTGGGTGCCCTCGGGGGTCTGTGGCTGAGGTTTCCAGCCGGTGCGGGGAGTGGGGGGGCTCAGCCTCCGCAGTGCCGGTGGCGGTGACTTTGTCTGCCTCCCCTCACCCCCAGCACCCCAACTTCTGTGCCAGGCCTGTGCCCTCAGGAGGCTCAGCCCTGGGGCTGGGGTGGGGCTGACTGGCACTTCCTCTTGGGGTGTCTTTTGTTCAGGAGGAACCTGCACCTGGGGAGGCCTCCAGCCTCCGAACTCAGCTCTGGTGCGAGGCAGCCGCGGGCAGAGCTCCACGCTGTGCCCAGGGCCCCAGTCCTCCTGTGTCTGTATGTGTGTGTGTGTTTGTGGTGTGTGTGATATGTGAGAGTGTGTGCATGTGGGGTGTGGGTGTATGTGTGATGTATGTGGTGTGCGGTATGTTTGTTGTATGTGTGCATGGGAGTGTGTGTTGTGTGGTGTATGGGGTGTGTGAGGTGTGTGCACGTGTAGTATGTGTGTACACCAGGGTGCCAGCTCGAACGCCCCAGAATGCCCAATCTCAGGGAGAGAGAGAGAGGCAGAGAGAGAGAGAGAGAGAGAGAGAGAGAGAGAGAGAGAGTCAGCGTGGATCTCCTTGCAGGGAAATGCTTCCTTATTTAGTCATCTCGGCTGCTCGGGAATAAAGTAGGTCAGGCCTCAGTTCCTAACATTTTACTTCTGTGACTCCGGTGGTTAAATATGGGTTTAATTTTTTTATGTTTTATTTTTGAGACAGAGTCTCGCTCTGTCGCCTGGGATAGAGTGCCGTGGCGTCAGCCTCGCTCACAGCAACCTCCAATTTCTGGGCTCAAGCGATCCTCCTGCCTCAGCCTCCCCAGTAGCTGGGACTACAGGCATGCGCCACCATGCCCGGCTAATTTTTTCCTATATATATTTTTAGTTGTCCAGTTAATTTCTATCTATTTTTAGTAGAGACCGGGTCTCGCTCTTGCTCAGGCTGGTCTCGAACTCCCGACCTCGAGCGATCCTCCCACCTCAGCCTCCCAGAGTGCCAAAGCTTTGCATTTCTTCAGACAACCCTCCTCCTTGCCCCTTGCCCAGAGCACATGGAGTCCAGCTGACACGTGAGCACAGAGTCACTTTGCCTGTTCCCTTTTTCCCGGGTCACAGAGGCTCACGAGAAGTGAAACCGTTTGAATTCTGGTTTTATCTTCTCCTTTCCTCTCTGCGGTTCAGCGAGCGGATGGGACTGTCCCACCCTGGTAGACGAGGCCCCGTGTCGGGGAAAGGACATTCCCCTCCCCTGGTCCCCACAGCCTGTGCCTGGGCAAAGCCACACAACTGCTGCTGCTCTGAGATTTGGTGATGTCCCAGAAACCACTGGGGAAAAACAAAAAAGAAAAGCCCACCATGTCTTGGAAACCTCACCTCCTCCCTGGTGACTGGGTGGATTTCGAAAGAGAATGTCACACGTCTGGGGAACGGGACGGTCCACAGAGCCTGGGATTCAGGGACGTGGGCACACACCCCTAAAAACCCAGCTCGCAAGATGCCCCCTCCGCAGACCCCTCTCCAATGGCGGGTCCCTGTCCCCTGCCCCGGGTTTGGTTTCCACGGCTACCTACTGAGGCCCGCGCCTTCCCGCGCTGAGACAGGGCACCCTGGCTCCCTCCCGCGCCACCCCAGGCCCCGCAGAGCTCACGGGGACCAAACACCTCGGGTGGGTGGTGAAATCAAGGTCGGCCAGCACTGTGGGTCCAGGCCCCTATGGCGCCCGGCGGGACTTTGCCTCTCTGTGTATCAGTCTCCCGCTCTGTGCCTCAGTCTCCCTCTCCGTGCCTCAGTCTCCCACTCGGTGCCTCAGTTTCCCTCTCTGTGCCTCAGTTTTCTTCTGTACCTGAGTCTCCCTCTCGGTGCCTCAGTTTCCCACTTTGTGCCTGAGTCTCCCTCTCAGTGCCTCAGTTTCCCACTTTGTGCCTGAGTCTCCCTCTCTGTGCCTCAGTTTCCCGCTCTGTGCCTCAGTCTCCTTCTCCGTGCCTCAGTCTCCCTCTCTGTGCCTCAGTATCCCTCTCTGTGCCTCAATATCTCTCTCTGTGCCACAGTCTCACTCTCTGTGCCTCAGTTTCCCACTCTGTGCAGTGGAGACCAGCAGTGCGGGCTGTTGTGGGAACTCACCCAGTTACTATAAAGGAAGGACGGGGGGTCCTTGGGGGTCTCCCAGCAGCCTCCTCCCCGCCCCCCCAGGTCCCCTCCGCAAGAGGTCTGAGAATTCCCACCCTGCGGTTGAGGACGGGCCGGAAGGGGGGTCACCGGGCCCGAAAGACGATGGGCCATCTTGGAATGCAGTGGCGTCGAGCTCTTCATCGACCTGTGTTTTTTCTTCCTTATTTTGTGTTTTTTTTGTTTTTTTAGTTTTTTGAGACAGAGTCTCGCTCTGTGACCCGGGCTAGAGTGCCATGGTGTCAGCCTCGCTCACAGCAACCTCAGACTCCTGGCCTCAAGCGATCCTCCTGCCTCGGCCTCCTCCCGAGTAGCTGGGACTACAGGCATGTGCCACCACGCCTGGCTAATTTTTTGTATATATTTTTAGTTGGTTTGGCTAATTTCTTTCTATTTTTTTAGTAGAGACCGGGTCTCGCTCTTGCCCCGGCTGGTCTCGAACTCCTGACCTCTAAGCGATCCTCCCACCTCGGCCTCCCAGAGTGCTGGCATGACAGGCATGAGCCACCGCGCCCGGCCGCCACAAACCTCATTTGGAATTTGCAGAATTGCATCCTGTTATTTCGCCGGAGACTCTTTTCATTCCTTGATCTCACCGCATCCTGGAAGTTTCTGCCGGAGACTGCGTCTGCCCGGGCCACCACTGCGGCCTGTTTATACGCCAGGGCACTTTCTGTGCGTCTCTAAGAAAGTTCTGGATGCTTCTGGATGCTTCCGGCCAGCCCCAACTGCCCTAGAGCCGCGCCCCACGGTTGCAAAGTGAGAGAAAATCCATGGGTGTGATGCTAATTCCCTCTGTTCTCTGAAACCCAGATCGTCACCCCCTGCGTGATACAAAAGGAAGATCAGGCCAGGCGCGGTGGCTCACGCCTGTCATCCCAGCACTCTGGGAGGCCGAGGCAGGAGGATCGCTCGAGGTCAGGAGTTCGAGACCAGCCGGGGCAAGAGCGAGACCCCGTCTCTACTATAAATAGAAAGAAATTAGCTGGACAACTAAAAATATACAGAAAAAATTAGCCGGGCGTGGTGGCGCATGCCTGTAGTCCCAGCTACTTAGGAGGCTGAGGCAGGAGGATCACGTGAGCCCAAGAGTCTGAGGTTGCTGTGAGCGAGGCTGACGCCACGGCACGGTAGCCCGGCTGACAGAGTGAGACTCTGTCTCAAAAAAATTAGAGGAAGACCATCCTGCTAGGTGCCAAAAACCATAGCTGTGACACTTTTTGTCACGCTGTCTCCTCTTGTTTATACAGTGGGGACCAGGATGTTTTCAAATAAAACCTTCCAAATAGGAAACCCCGAGAATGCGTTGCTTCTCAAAAGTGCACACTACTGAGACCCTGTTTAGTTGGTGACATTGTAAAGCATGTTGTCACAGCTTCCAAAAAAAAAAACAAAAAAACTCTGAGTTGAAAAGTGTCCCCAGAGCCCATATGCTGGGTCCTGGCGTCTCTCTGCCTTTTCCCAAGCTGTCGTCCGTTAGCGAAGGCATTAATTTCTGCCCCGATCGCCGTCGCGACACTGAGCCGGGGCCGGGATGCGACAGAGGGTGACATCCTTCCTGGGTCGGAGGTTGGGGACTCGAAAACATTTGTGCACGGGAGCTCGGACCATCGGCCAACAGCAGAGGAGGAAATGGCTCTTGTTGGGGGGAAACAAAGCGTTTTCCAGGCCAGCAGGCTGCGACCCTGGACGTGTCACCATTTGCTTGTTTTTGAAAGAGAGAGGGGAGGCTGGGTGCAGAGGCTGACGCCTGTCATGCTAGTGCTCTGGGAGGAGGCCGAGGCGGGAGGATCACTCGAGGTCAGGAGTTTGAGACCAGCCTGGGCAACATAGCGAGACCCCATCTCTACTATAAATAGAAAGAAATTAGCTGGACAACTAAAAATATATAGAAAAAATTAGCTGGGCGTGGTGGCATATGACTGTAGTCCCAGCTGCTCGGGAGGCTGAGGCAGGAGGATTGCTTGAGCCCAGGAGTTTGA